>WBZZ01006928.1:102500-110776 GCA_019918135.1 Paulinella micropora | reverse complement strand
TTTAGGAGATGAAGCACCATTGAAAACGAAAGAGCAATATGAGGAAGAAAAAAGCAAAAGCAGAAAGATATTGAAACACTGAAATTAGCAGGATATACAGATAAGTTCATAAAAAAAGATGGTCCGTAAAGACTTACAAAAAGCCAGTCAAGATATTCAGATGGCTATAGCCACAGCGACATCTTTAGAGGAACAGAAAAAGTTAGCAGAAGAATATAAAGAAAAACTTGAAAAGAAGAAAAGAAAGCAGAAGAAAAGGGTAAGCATTTTGAACATTTACAAATTAATCAATTTTTAATATCAGCATTTTCAAAAACTTATCACCCAAACATTACTATAAAAGAGTCAGCACAGGCTTTAAAAAAGAGACTAGATAGTGATGGACATAAAAAATTAAATTACAAAGACACTTCAAAGTGGATTATTGACATGATTAAAAGGTTTAATATTGATGTTGGAAATGAAAGGAAAACGTAAAAAGAAAAGTGGCGGATTATGCTAGATATGAAGATTATATGGGCATTAGTGAGCAAAAAGGTAGTGGAGCGAAGACATTAGACGAATTAATTGATAAGGTATTTTCAATCAAAATAATTAAAAAATATCTATCCCGCAATGATTGGAAGCACACAATGAATAAAAAGGATTTTGTAAAAACTCTAACTAGCAAAATGGCTATAGAACCAAATGTGGATAAACAAGTTTCAGCGGATTTAAATGTTGATGAAGGGATGCCACCCCTACCATACCCCCTACGATTACCTCATCATTAGAACAACCACAGCCAGAGCCACAGCAACCAGAGCCAGAGCCACAGCAACCAGAGCCAGAGCCACAGCAACCAGAGGAACATGGTGATGGTCGCGGTTTAATGACTAATGAAATAGATGATACAATGAAAAAATATGGATGGTATCTCGGAGCAATAGCCAGAGATGAAATCTACAAACTAAATCCAGAAAAAAGAAAGCGATACGGATTTATTATGAATTTGGACAATCACAAACAAGCGGGGTCTCATTGGATTGCTATATGGGTAAGTCTGGATAAAGACAGAAGTGTTGAAGTGTATGACCTTTAGCACTTTACGAGCGACGGAAGGCTTTCAACAACAAATGAAAAGACTAATTGACCGAAGCCACCCGATAGTTATTTATTAATGAAGGTCAATCAAGTAAAGCAACAATCAGACACATCAGACACGTGTGGTTGGCATAGTATGAGGTTTCTAATGGAAAGAGCGAAAGGTATTAAATTCAAATTTGCCAGCGGTTATACAGACTTAAAAGAAGACGAAGCAGAAAAGTTAAAATCACAGAATGGTTATGGTTTTGATACATATATCTAAAATATTATTTGTATAATATATCAATGGATTACAAAGGTGGGCGAAGTAGTGGTATCTATTACATAAATAGCAAAAACCGAATAACTAGCACAGACTCAGATTTTGCACACGAGATAAACTTAAAATCACTCGACAATCCAACTCACTGCAAAATTCTTCATATCTATGTGCCGAAGTCGTATTACTCTGTGGCTTCACCATATAATACCTTTACACTTAGCGAAGACGGATATGAGGCCTTAATTACGATACCTGAGGGAAACAACACAATGAACAATCTAAAAAATAAACTATCTGAGGTGTTATCCGCAGACAGCTCAAATAATTATACTTATGTTGTATCCAGTAATAATACCAACATAGAACCAGAGGACTGCAAATTAACATTCAGTGTGTCAGAGAATAAAGGTATTCAACCGCGGTTTATATTTGATGCTGATACACGTATTCACGAGGTAATGGGTTTTGATAGAAATTCAACATATTTCTTTGCTAATGATTCAATTAAATCGCCAAATGTAATTATTCTAACTGGTGAAAAAACTTTGTATCTTCAATCAGACTTAGTGAATGAAGGAGATAATCACGTTCTACAAGAAATATACACAGTCAACGATATTCCATTTTTTCTGTCATTTATGACGGCTCTGGAAGCGAATACGGGAAGACATTATCTGCGAGTTCAAACAATGTATTTAGGTTTTACTTGACGGACGAAAACGACCAAGCGATTAATCTTAATGGTTTGGGAATAGTTATGACATTATTGGTTTATCGTGAAACTAATTACTTTAGTTTATTTAATTCATTCTTCAATCTGTTGAAAGCGAGGTAAAGATATTTTAATTTTGATTTAATTATTTTTTCTATAGATATATTCTCGTGAATTAGTTTATTTACGCTACGTCAAAAAAAAGAAAAATGCACGTCCAATACGGAGGAGAACTAGTCTATCAGACTAAGGAACTGCTCACTGGTAAGCATGAATTGAACAAACTTACCAGCCGTGAAGGGTCGCAAACTATCCCACTTACTACTGCTGGGGGTATGGAAAGCACCTTTGAAATTCCCACTCGTCCTTTGAACCTTGCGAGGTCGGTGTTGCGATTTACTTACACTCCGACTGCCGCGGGTGCTGGACGCTTCAATCGTATTTATATGGATTGTCTGTCTATGATTAAAACTATTGAACTGCGAAGCCGAAGCGGGCAGTATTTGTGTAATCTTCAGCATGTGGGTAATTACACTAAGGTGATATGGAAACCAGAAATTAAGTATGAAAAATTTATGGCACTTGAAAATCATGGTGCTTATGATGATGACAAGAAAACAGGTAATTCTGGTGCTATGCTTCAAAAGTGTAATGCGGGTAAAATTGAGATAGGAAGTGTAGCAGATAGAGCAACAATTACTGCTGCGGCAAATACAGGTGATCTTAAAACTGCTGTTCAATTATACTACAAAGTGCCAAGTGTTAATGCCCGTCGCCACGATGATACCGCTCTTGTTGATAGCAGTGCAGGTACTTATAGCCTTGTTGATGTTCCTTTTGAGGAGGCTAAGTATTTCGAAGGAGGTACTGATAACAAGGCTACTCCTGCTATCAGTGTTAAGTTTCCTTTGGGTATGCTGTTTGGAACTATTTTTGAATTGGATAAGACTATTGGGTTTAATGAAATTTTGGATATGCGTATTGTATGGGAGAGCACTGCCCGCACTTCATTTTATGGCACTGATGCGAGTTCTATTTCCACTGGTGCTGCTGCTACTACCACTGGTGCTATCGTCTCAAACATAAATTTATTCCTTGCTGTTGAGACTGACCCAAATGTCATCCTTGGTGTCTAGCAAAAGATTGCGGGTGAAGGCTTTCCTTTTAAGATTGAATATCCCATTGCTTGGAAACAAAATCTTCAAACATCGCAACAGAACTATGTTATTAAGATGAACCGCTCGCAGGGTGAAAGAATTCGTCGTATCTATACAGCAGCCTTTCACAACACTGAGAGTGCTAATACTTCCTTTGATAACAGCAATATGCCTGCGGGTTATGCAGTGGGACCACCAGTAGTTTAAGCACAATCATCTAAGGTTCGAACATATTACACAACCCTTGACGGAAGCCGTATTCAACAAATTTGATATTGATACATCTAGAAATGAAGACTATATGTTTCTCAAGGATAAGTTGAAGGGTAGTGCCATTTTGAATTCTAATGTGTATCATTACAACTGGTTTCATGTGGATACTTGGGACAACAACCGCCCGCTGTGTGATAAGGATACCGACGGGTATGAGGTGAGTGGTCTGAGCCTTGATACTGAACTGCGATGGGAATTTGTCTCAACTACTGCGGGTGCTAATCTTAACCATTACACTTTTGCCATTCTTCAGCGAAGTGTGCTTGTTAAGGGAATTGAAATTTTGATGTCTTAAACCTGCGAGATAGCAATTAATTTTTGATAGTTAATTTATTTTTTTGATAATATAGGAACAATGTCCAACCAAAGAAATTTAATCACACAAAATCCAGACGGAGATTTCGTAAATGCAAAAGTAGGTGAGACTAATGTTGAAAAAACAGCATTTGGTGAATTAGCAACATCACAATACACGCCGATTATACAATAAACATTTATGTATAATGTAAATACCTCTAAGTGGAACACAAGCACTACTAGTGCTACATTAGAGCAAAAGAGTGCTATGGCATATCTAACAACACAGGCAGTTGGAGATTCAAGATTATTCATTAAAACAAAAAAGAAAATTAAATATCGTGCTGGTATGGGTGTATGTGTCAGATTTACTGCTTTGTGGAATACAAATGAAGCAGGTTATGTAGGTATTGGTGATTCCTTCTTGACGGACAGATTTTTCTTCTCAAGAGAAAATGGTGTAATGAAAATATACCAATTAAACAACTCCAATGTCATTACCGAGATTAAACAAAGTCAATGGAATGTAGATAAAGCGGATGGAACCGATTACTTACCAGCAATTGATTTCAGTAAGGGTAATTTATTTCAGATTAAATATCAATACTTAGGTTTTGGTCAGATATCATTTTATATTGAAAATCCAAACACGGGGCTATTTCAATTAGTCCATGCTATACGATATGCTAACAGCAAAACTGCTACATCTCTTAATAATACTACTTTACCATTCTTGGCTTCTTTGGCTGTTGGTGCTAATCCGCAAATCCAAAATCTTAGAATTGCCAGTGTTGGATGCTTTATTGAAGGAACTGAAATCATAAGAGGTATTCTATTTATTTATGAAAGAACAGCAAATACAACGAATGTAGCAACTCATGCTTTTACTATGAGAAATAATACTAATATTATTGGAAACACTATTGCTAATTATAATATAGTGTATCCTAGACTGCTAAATATTCTAAATACTGACACTAAAAGTAGCGTAATCATTAAGGTAATAAAAAATGCTACACTTACAGGCGCCGTGTATGCTGAGAACAATACAAATACGACTTTAGTTTCGTTTGATACTACTGCCAGTATTAGTGGCGGGAATGTGATTGCTGTTGTATTCGTGAATACTAGTGATGCTCAAAGTATAAATTTTGCTGATTATGATTTAGATGACATGTTGCCAAGCGAAAGGCTAACTATAACAGCACAGGCTACTGCAAATCAGACTATAAGTATTCAGTATGCTTTTACTTGGTTAGAAGACCCATGAAAGCAAAAAAAAAACGAAAATGGAAGCGTGGATTTTCAAATATCACTTTTTAAAATACTTGATAAAATTATTTTTCTAACTTCATTCATTTCTTCATTTTTTTCTAGAAATGAAAGCACACATGCCACATCGCAAAATCTATCATCGTCAATTGAAACTGATAACACATTTTCTTTCTTACACACAAGGTGCTATATTTAATATACATCCTTCTTCTGTACATGTAGCATTCGCTATTTCTTCACCCACTTTCATTTTAATCTCTGTAATTCCAGTCTCTTTTAAATCAGTCTCCTTAAAATGTATTGTAGTTGTTTTGGATGTAGTCCAAAACAACGATTTGCTCTGCTCTTCGTCCAACACGTTTTCTAAAGGTATAACTACTTTCACATTGTCATCACGTGGTTTATATTGTTCATAGAAAGAAACAATGTCAGGCTTTGTCCATTTAATAGTGTGTTTCTTAATTTCGCTGTCAATATTCCATTTTTCAATTTCATTCAAGTAGTCCTGTTTGGTGCTCAGGTCTGTCATCATATACTACTATATAATTTTTTTATTAAATATATTTTTTACTTCACTTTTAATGTCTGTAAATTTCTCAAACCACGGCTGTTTCATGACCCATTCAAGGTATGGCTTATCAATAACCGCTACATCTTGAATTTTCTTACCTTTATACTTACCAAATGGAAAAATATCGGTTGGCTTACCTGCCAGTGCCTTTTCAATCATTTGGATTTCGTCAGTAATTATCTTTTTAACATCGGTAAGAGAAAATGTTTCTTTTTTATTTTCAATAGAGAGTTTTTCAAACTTCTCGCATAGTCTGGTGAGGGCGGTCATAGTATAGTATATGGTATATATTTTATAGAAAAAAATTAATTAATTGATATTTGTCAACTTCACTCATATCTGCTTTCAGCAGATTTCTCGTTTGTTGATAAACGTCATAAGTTTAGGAGCGGATATGGAAGCAGTAAGGGATACTATCATTTTTGTTGATAAACTCGCGTCCGCACCATTTATTATCATTAACTTTCTTTTTTATGTTTGTAGTATGAAATATGCTGAAATGATTAATGTTTTGCTGTTTGCTATTTCGTGATAAATGAATTTTCTTCATTTGAAAATCTCTAACATTTTCAATGCTTTCGCCTAAATCCATCTTTTCATATACTTCTGGATTTAGCCCCTTTGAATTCAACCCCTTACATCTAAGGTGGTAGTATCTCTTTTTTTACTCCTTCGGTTTCGTAGCATTCAATTATATGAATACCTTTGTCTTTATGTTTCAAGTCATTCTTAGTAAGGTAAGGGAGAAAGGCTTCATTCGTTGTAAATTCTAACATATACAATTTAGGAGCAATCCATATTCATCTTATTATCTTACAGCAATCTCCTAAGTCATCCGTTATTCCTCCGAGAGATTTATCACCAAGTCTTTTGATTAGTTTGGCAAACATAACATGCAACACTAGACTATCGGTATCGGTGTAATAGAAATCAGCCCTCTATTTCTTTATTTGGATTAGCATCTTTTATGTAGTTATACATAATTCGCCTGCTATATGCTAGAATGAAAGCCCCGTAGTGAGAAGGTTTAGTTATGCTACCTTCTTCTTCTTCGTTTTTATTGGGAGAACAATTTTTACAATCGGACTCAAGGATCGTCCACGTGAAAAGTATAGCTATTAAGTCATACCTTTATCTAAGGTGGAAACCTAGTTATTAAATCGAGCGTATTAATTGAAAATATTAATATTAGGTCGCTTGGTATTAATCTTATTAATATTAATGTTCATGTTTAGATATGTTGCGTAATATGTAGCTTAAGTATTCATGTTATTAATATTAATGTTCAATTATTTCTTCCTTTCTAGGAATTCCTGATACGTGCCAAAGTTTGTTTCCATCTTTATCTTTGAATTCAACCACATCAGATATATAATTTTTCGTCCAAAATTTCCAATACTCCTCATTTGATTTAATATATTCTGCTTCAGTTGGGATAGGTCGTTGTATCATTTTTCCGTATAACGAATTCATAAATAGTTTGGCCAATAATATTGCGGTGTGCCTTTTTCACTATTTTCTTTCGCCTTAAACATTTCTAATATATATTCTTTGAAAACTGGTTCAGCCTCCTCTGTATAGTATCCTTTATGAATTGTTATATCGTAGCATTCCTTAATCATATCTTCAATATCAACACTTGTGAGCCATTGGTCTTTCATATCGGCTAAATTCCACTTTAATGAGCCCATTTTATTTCTCTGTCCTATTCTTGAATGTAATATGTCTTTTGGTGAGATATAATCAACATTGTAAATACCGATAGGAAGATTATTATAATCAAATGGTGCGATAGCCAGTTTAATTTCTCCAACCATAAATAAATTAAGCATCGCTGTTGGGTATAAAGATACGACATCCGCATCAACTAAATAATCTGTTAATTCGTCAAATGTGATTTTCCCTGCTAAGTAGTCCTTGTATTGTTTTGAAATAAATCTTTTTTTGCTTAAATATGTTCTTGCTCCGATAACCGCTTTTCTAAACGCCTTCTCTTGTTCAATAGTTGGGAGTCTTACATCGTGCTTACCATCAATCATTTTCTTCCAGATATTGAAAGCAAAACTTGAAGTTGAAATGTATGAAGTTAAATTCACTGAGTGTTTTTCAAATATCTCTGTGTTTATTTTGTCATATAACTCTTTTAACCCCATAACATCACACTTCAAATATTCAAGACACTTATTTCTTAATTCTTCACTCATTGTTTCCCAAGTAGATGCCTTGTCGTGGTCAAAATCTCCTTTAAGAGTTTTACATTTCATATTTTCTAAGTTTTCTTTTAATGTCCCCTGAGTACGCTTACACATATCCCACATTTTGATACTTTCAAATTGTAAAGAGATTATTGATCCATTATTAATCATATGTGATTTTGGTCTGATACCTCTTCTTATTAATTACTGCTTAATGAAGTAGTGGTCAAAGTTCGCGCCGTTAAACCCATTCACATATAAAATTGGCGGTTCTTCATCTTTGTTTCTCTTCTTTCTTACTCCTGCTACTTTCTTGACTGGAATATCTCCGACGCGTTGGAGATATGGTGGTCGTTTGTTAGCCCATTCTACTGCTAACTTTCTTCCTCTCTCTAAGACTAAATCCAGAAATTTAGAAATACAATCAATACCAGCATAATATTTAAAT
>WBZZ01006928.1:95000-97500 GCA_019918135.1 Paulinella micropora | reverse complement strand
GAGCTTCATCCAAGGCGACCACTTTCGCGGCGGCCGGACTATACCTTAAGATCTCCCTGCTTATGTGCCTACCCGCACACAGGAAGATCCCACTCCCGTCTAGTCTCTGAACCTTTCCCATTTGTCAGGACACCACTGGGTAGTGGCGACGGAGGACTACCGGGCCAGCTGCAGCGGTGACATAAGTGGGCCGACGTCGAGAGTAGTGGCCATTTGCCATATCCACTGGTCACTAAACTCACGTCGGAACACCAAGTCAGTCCAAGGCAGCCAATCAGAGGTAGTCGTACCGAGTAGGAGCCATGCGCGGGGTTGGCCTGACAAGAAGGGACTTGGCTGCGGGTTACCCATTATTCCCTGCGTGGCCATATCCTTCGAATTTTTACCATCCGACGAGCGTTACCTCGCCTGCTGCACCTTGCGGTTTCCCGCAGGCCGCGGTATCGAAGGCTCTTAGGGCTTTCCCGAACAGTTTGAGAGTGTATCGAGGGCCGATGAAGGGTAGTCATCAGCCCTGGCCAGTCACGCTGCACCAGCTGCGACTGCACAAACAGCTGGTGAAGGGCTGAAGGAGATAGATAGATCGACCCCCAGGCTGTAGGTGCCAGTGGGTCGAGTCCAACTCCGGGATGCAGTTTATCGTCATGCCCAGGACAGATAGATAGATAGATAGATATGTTTAATGTTTAATCTATGGGCGTGGCTTAGCTTGAAAAGCCATGGCCTCCTATACTACCCCCGGACAAGAACTTTCAGCACCAGCCAAGCTGCACACCAACCACTGTCTCGCTGTGGTTGGTGTCTGTGCCCAGTTCAAGCCGAAAGGTAGCCGAGCCCTTTTGAACTATACGGGACAACACTAGAACACTCCCCAGGAGCGCGTGCCCTAAGGAGATGATGCCATGAGCAAGTCGAGGTTTCAGGAGTTCACGCTCGTTGTGAGTTACCTTTCTACAACCCCGACTTCATCAACCCTTTGCATCACGCCCCGACTTCATCAGCCATGGTCAGGAGTTGGTTGCCTGTTTAGCCCTTGCGCTGCGCGCGATTAACGGCGGACACAAAATCGTCATTGTAGGAGATAGTTAGATCTGAACCCTAGGCTGAGTTGCCAGTGGCAGAGACCGTCTCCAGGGATAGATAGATAGATAGATAGATAGATAGATAGATAGATAGATAGATAGATAGATAGATAGATAGATAGATATAGGTAGATAGATCATCAGTAGATAAGTAGGTAGATAGGTAGCAAGGTATATAGATAAATAGATACTAATAGATAGATAGGTAGATAGTAGATAGATCATATAGTAGATAGATAGATAGATAGATAGATAGATAGATAGATAGATAGATAGATAGATAGATAGATAGATAGATAGATAGATAGGATAGGATAGGATAGGATAGGATGGGATAGGATAGGATAGGATAGGATAGGACAGGATAGGATAGGACAGGATAGGATAGGACAGGATAGGATAGGATAGGATAGGATAGGATGGGATGGGATGGGATGGGATGGCATAGGATAGGATAGGATATGATAGGATAGGATGAGTGAGTGAGTGAGTGTTACTATGTGTGTGTGTGTGTGTGTGTGTGTGTGTGTGAGAGAGAGAGAGAGAGAGAGAGAGAGAGCGAGAGAGACACCTTAGGGTATGACTTAATAGCTATACTTTTCACGTGGACGTTCCCTGAGTCCAATTGTAAAATTGTTCTCTTAATGAAAACGAAGAAGAAGAAGAAGAAGAAGAAGAAGAAGAAGAAGAAGAAGAAGAAGAAGAAGAAGAAGAGAGATAGGCATACAGCAACGATGGTGTTGTATGTCACGAGACATATACACGAGACATCACGACACTCACAGACATAGACATACAGCAACGATGGTGCTGTATGTCACGAGACACACACACATACACACATGCAGCAACGATGGTGCTGCATGTCGACATCACGACACACACACACAGACATCGACATATAGCAAAGAAAACAAAAGACACGAGCGAAACAGCGAAGGAAAAACAAATATAAATTATGGAAATTTTCACAGTGACAGCTGTATAATTGCATTTTTCTTCAATTTCGAATTCCACCGGACACTGCACCTTCCACCGCTTTTTACACGTCACTGCCGACGGACGTCGGCAGTGACATGTAAAAAGCGGTGATTGGTGACCACCCCACGCAAAATGTATGTGTGTTGCGTATGTGTCTTGTGACATACAGCACCATCGTTGCTGTATTTCTATGTCTGTGTGTGTAGTCATGTCGACATGCAGCACCATCGTTGCAAATTGCTGTATGCGCCAATGCGTGTATGTGTGTGTGTCTCGTGACATACAGCGCTAGCACCATCGATATCGTTGCTGTATGTCTATATATGCATATGCATATGTCTGTATGTCACAGTACTATAGCTAATTATAAGTACTAGTACTAGTGTAGTGATGCATGCAGCACCATCGTTGCTGTACATGTATGTGTTTATGTCTAG
>WBZZ01006928.1:0-87500 GCA_019918135.1 Paulinella micropora | reverse complement strand
GCAGCTTAGCACCCGCCAGCCTCACAGCAGGGTCATGACCGTGCGGCTGGTGGTGCAGTTGGGTGCAGGACCTGCAGAACTCACTGCCTGCTGCACCTGCCGCTAGCGCTCCTTCTTTCCCTGTCCTGTACACAACCACCACGGAAATCGTGCGCAAGGTGACCGCGCAGGTGTCGTGTGAAGGTGTGTTTGCCGAGGTCGCTCACAACAGCATATGTCCGCGCTGCACGAGAACGATTTTTGTTGGCACAGCGCAGAGCGGCCAGCCATGGCATATGCGGATGGGTGTTCCACAGGTTGTGCTGCCGCCTCCTGACGCGTTGGACTGGTGCACACCGCCGCGCCCTCGCACACATCCCGCACGCATGAGTATATCTGTTGGCTGGTCTTGTTTCGCTGTGTAAGCTCAAACTGTGGCATGTGGCAGGGGCGGCGCGAGGCTGCTTGTGCTGGACGCCCTGCAGGACCCGTATGCACAGCACAACAGCAACATGCGCCGCCACGCACCTTGTGGCATGTGCCGTAGGGGCAACACCGGCACCTTGATCCGCACAGCTTGTGCCATGGGCTGGCAAGGCACACTAAGACGCAGCCTTGCCTTTTTTTTTTCGCTCTTGTCAAATATACTGTCTCTACCTGTTACTTGCACTACTAATTTTTCTTCATTCTGCCATTTCTTTCTTTGTCTGTTATTTCCCGTAAGTGTGCATGGCTCATTTTGCTCAATATTGCGCAAATTGTGCGCAAAAGTTTCTAGTGTTTGTGCTTGATTTGCTATTAGTGTTCTTTGCACAACCATCCTTGGGTACTTGGTCATGTATGTAACGCAAGCCAACCCGTGTCGCGCATTTGCAGGCGTGGTGCTCGCTGGCAACTGCTGTGACCCCTTCAACGACAAAGCTGTGTCCGCAGCCCGTGGTGCATGTTTTTTTCTGCCCCTGGCTTGGTTACCGCTCAAGGAGCTGCCCATGCTGCTCAGCCGACACGGCTTTCACATCTGCGTAGCTAGTGCCGATGCCCACAGCACGCACCCGACAGCAGCTGCTTGGGAACAACGAAGGTCCACCCACTCTTTCCTCGATAGCCACCTTTCCACCTCATCAATGTCCAAACTGCAATCTCTTTCATCCCCACACTCGGCCTGTCGGCGCTGCTGTGGTTGAACTTCAGGTCACTGCGCACGATGCCAAAGCTGGCGCTGGTGCTGGGCAATGAACACTCAGGCATTTCTCCCCAGCTGCTGGAGCAACTGCCAGCTCGAAGCACTAGCCAGCTGCACATTCCACTTGCTAAGCAGCACGTGGCCTCCCTCAACGTCGCCGCCGCCGGTGCAGTCTTGATGCAGGAGCTGCGGCAGTGCTGAGAGTCAGACATTAATTGCAGTGTCTTATCTACACTCTTTTTTTGAATCTTTGGCCAGACTTTAAATGCGTCTCTTTCGCGAGGTTACTGCTGCAGTCAAATGCGTCTCTTTCGCGAGGTTACTGCTGCAGTGACTGCGGCATACCACGTTCAAAGACAGGAATCTGACATTCGGTTGAAATAATTATTAGTACTTACTTGCCAGTCAGGCACCGGAAGACTGTTGTTAAGAATTTCGCTGCTGCCAATCAGTGAGTCATGAGTCTTGTTAGGTGATGGAATCTATACTAACATGTATTACCAGTATTTACTACTACTTAGACCTATTAATATAATTAATTAGGTTAGTCAGTATGGTCCGGCATATGTGATGTGTGTCGTTAGAGCCATTACTTATCATGTGTCCGGCCCAGTCAGTATTTGCGCCCTTCCCTGGCGCCTTTTTCTTAATAAAGTTTAGATTGCAGACGATAGTGATAGCTACTTAGCTTTGACTACGGATTATTAAGTTAGTCTCACAGGTTATAGAGCCTTGTAGCCTGAACCAATGGACGAAGAGCATCCGCTGTAGGCGCAGATAGGTAAATATGTGCTACTTTAATATACCCCTGTGTCAATCCAGACACCATAAGAGACCGTTAATAATAATAACACTCTTAACCTGGTAATGATAATATTACTAGAAGTGAACCGGCGTTACACTTTTTAGACAGGAATTTATTATCGTTAGGCCGGACCAAGGGAATTGGCTGGTGTTTGCATTGGTTGTGTAACCGGAACAGCTACTCTAACACTTAGTCGTACCTCAACTGTAGAGGGGCAGACCAAATATAATAGTCAACTAACGATTAACAAGCCGGACGACAATCAATGCCACTATGTATTGCAAGTTGTGCGGGCCGGCGACACTTGAATCCCTTTTTCCCCCTTGGGGGGAAGCCACTGCAAGCGGTCGACCCCCACGCCGAAGACTGACTCCTCATTCGAAGGCGCTCTCGACAGACCGACACATGACATAATGCATTCCGGCTGTCGAACAAATAAAAATAACTTCAGTAATTAGTCCACGTCCAGTGCGAGTCTCATCTGTGAAAACTCTTGCCCCCGACTCCGAGGCTGAGCTCCAGCTCTATCCTTCCTCTTGCATCGGATGTAAATGCCATCCCTTGATCCGTTGGCCCGGACAGTATACTTGAAGTTTAAATTATTAATACTATTTAGGTCGTAATTATGATTAACTTCTATGTGCAGTAATATTTTACTAAGTCATAATTAGGAGTAACAGTAATAGATAATTCAATTCAATTGTGCACGTTACGATTTTACCATTGTGCACCGGACCATATCATTGAGTATCAGTTACTGTTAGTCACGCATTTAGATTAGTTAGCTCTCTCGCAGTTCAGTTCTGCGTTTATGCCTTCAGATTAAAGTGGCTGTGAGCAACCTGGCTTTTAACGAAGTCTCCCGGCAAACCGCAAGTGAAGGTAGGGTAAGGTCCGTGTGTGACCGGTTTATACCTAATCATCTGTCATGAGCCGTTGGGAAAATGGTTCATCACAGCAGCAATACACAAACTGGAAACAGTTCTTATCTCACGCACCCGTCTATGACGGTGTCACTGAAGATCTTCAATTTTACTACCAGCTAGAGGAATATGCTTACGGTATCAGTACAATTCTCGGGGATATGGCGAAAGATGCATTTCTCGATGAGGATGCTGCAAAGAAAAAGTACGGATGGGGTTTAGGTCGTATGAGAGCAGCAGAGGAGGCAGAAGAACCAAGAGAACCGATTGAAGAAGATTCGCCAGATGTGAGTGACGAAAGTGAGGAAGAAGACAAAGGAGACGGAACCTCATCAACATCATCACGCACAAGACGATAAGAACCAAAGAAGAAGACACTAGAGAAGCCGAAAGAGTGGGCGAAGTGGAGTAATGAGCAGAAGGTAGCTTGGGAGGAAAAAGCGAAGAGACGAGCGAGACGATCACAAACGAGAGCAGCGAAAAGCATACACAGTGTGACTAAGAGAGCGTACAAAAGGAGCAGAAATATTTGCAGCGATGTAAACTATTTCAGCTACTAATAACTACTGCTTTCTCTAACTACAAAGTGGTGGCATATCTCAGAGGCCGAAACGCTCAAGATCCGTTTGCTAAAGTCGGCATTGTCAAGAGAAAATACGGACAAATTTCCGGAGCAGCGAGATATCTGGAAGAAAAGAAGTTTAGAGAGAGAGCGCCTAGGAAGAACGAAGACGTAGATGCCTGGCTAACCAGGTGCCTACTAAAGAAAGAGTGGCTAGAAAAGCTAAGAGGAGAGAAGTTTGAAGAGGACGAATCAACAAACCGGTTGCTCGAAAAGCTAATTACTCACCCTGCCTATGGTGCTAAATACTTTGCTGAGCATTATCATATGGCGCCAGCCGTGCGACCCAAGCACAACGATATAGTTGAGGCAGCGAGAGAGGTTTACGTGCTTTGGGAGGCAACCAACAAGCAGAAGAAGTATGAGAAAGGAAAGCATAGTGAAAGAGCAGAAGGAGAAGGAGCAGCGTTATTGCTAGCAGACGGAGGGAGAAGGAGAGGGTAGGAAGAGTGGGAAGAGCAAGTATAAACAGAAAGGTGGACACGGGGGCAAGCATGATGGGGGCAGTGACAGAACGAAAGGAATGGTGGTTGACTGCAGTTTGTTATAACTGCAATGAAACTGGTCACACTAAACGCTTTTGCCCTAAGCTCGCTAAGTCTAGCAGCTCCCGTCGTAGCCAGAAGTCCCACAACACCGCCCCTCCCAAAAGGGAAGCCCAAAGCAAAGGTAGTAAGTTTCGTAAGAAAAAGGATAAAGGGGTGACTCTTATAAGAGGAGAAAAAGGTGATGGACAAGAAGGGGAAGAAGGGGAAGGAGAGAACTCAGAAGAAGACGACAGTTCAGAAGAGGAAGATTACGAACTGATTGTCATGGAGGCAGATGAGGAATAAGAAGAGGGCAACACAGCCCAAAAAGGAGGTGAGGAAACGGAAGGGGAGGATAGTGAAACAGAGGAGCAAAAAGAGAACGAAACTGAAAAACCCGAAAGAGTCCGTGAGGGATATGCAGACGCACGCCCGCTAAGCACGCCTAGCGCTGAACAGGAGCCAGAGCCTATGTCTGAATCTAGTGCACTTAGGAAGCATTCCATTCCTAGCTTAGTTGGAAAGTTACTATTTTTGACTAAGATGACTAGACCCGATGCAGACCAAGCTTTGAACGCAGCTAGTGTTATGCAGACTGTTGACGTCGGAGTGACTTATGCAATGTTGGGACGAATTTTTCGGTACTTAGTGAATTCATTTCGCTGTATTGCATTTCACGCGCCGAAATTTTGCAAGAGGCAAGAACATATCCCGGAATTACTCTATGGTCTGATGCGGCGCATAAAGTATGCAAAAAGACAGGAAAGTCTCGTACAGGGTATATAGTTCTATGGGGGGGAGACCCGGTTGCATGGCTATCGAAGCGACAATCACGGATTGCGTTGAGCTCGAATGATGCGGAAATCTTCGCAGCAGTAGAATGTATCCGTGAAGGGTTAGCAGTAAGACATATAGCGGAAGAACTAGGAGTAGCACAGAAAAGCCCGTTAGAATTATTTGAGGACAACGCACAAACTATTTTAGCAGCAGAGAGAGGGATGTCAGAATCACGCACTAAACATCTTCCACTTGAACTAAATTTCATGCATCATGCACAACGTGATAAAGAAGTAAGGTTCGTCAAGGTAGGAACTAAGAAGCAGATAACGGATGTGTTAACTAAACATGTACCTAAAGACCAGTTTGAATACTTGGTTAGTAAGTTCATGATCACACTTGAACCCTAAACTTATTTACGGTAAATCCGCAAATTTCCGCTGAGTTCACTCATGATATTCTTTTGTGTGATTGTGAGTCTTTCCTTTGCAGGCGATGTCTCTATATAGGTGTCCATTTGGGAGGAGACGATTGATTCCGTCGATTTGAATTCGAGCGTAGTTGAAGCGCGTGACCTCAAGTCACCATGGCGGAATATGGTGACGGGGTCAGGGCACGGTGCTCGGGCGGGAGAGGGGGGGGGGGTGGGGAGGAGCTGGGGTCCCCCCCCGGGGGGGGGGAAGGGGGGGGGGTCCCCTCCCGCGTTCTCTCTGCCTCCATACCCCCCCCCCCTCCCCGCCCGACCTTGGGAATTATTCCAAGCTCACACTTTCCCCCGCTCCCGGTCGCCCGGAATCGGGCACGCAGTTATTTGGTAGTGATGAGGAGAGTGCCTTTCCCAACGTAAAGCTTGATCAGGGGGTGTGGATGCAGCCGCCGAAGGGCTATGCACCTCAAAATACGTTGTATTTAGCTACGGGGGGGGGGGGGTGAATGGTTTGAAGCAATCCGGTCATGTCCACTGGTACAAGCGTGTGGTGCCGACTCAGCAGCGGCTGGGTTTTGTGCAGAGCATTTTGGAGCCGACTTTGTTTGTAGAGTAGATGCTGCGACGAGTAAGACCGAGACTCTTACATACCATGTTGATGACAGTATTCATGCAGCAGCGTCATTGGAAGCCGGAATGAATACATGAGTGCGCTCGATGAAGCATGGGGCAATGTGAAAGATTTGGGGCCGCTGAAAGAGTTTGTATCGCTTACGTTCAAGGTTGAGAAAGTTAGGGGGGTATATAGCATTACGATCCTCCAGTCTGCATATATTGCAACGTTGATGCATCGGTTTGAGCGAAGTGATGGGAGAGAATGGATGCCTGCACGTACTCCCTGGTTGCCTGAGGGATCGAAGATGGAGCCAGCCATGTTGGGGTATAGCCCTCAAGAGATTGTGGGAAGCTATATATATCTCAAAGCGAGTGTGCCCGAGTCGGTTCTGCCCATGAGTGTGATAGCTAAACATCAGGCTGACAGAGACAAATTTGACTACTGCGCGGCAGAGCAACTTATGAGGTACTTCGTGTACGTCAAGGATCGTGGGGTTAAATTCTCGTCGGATGGCAATCGGGTGATTGAGGCGGATGCCGACTCGTCGTTGGGGAATGGGTCGAAGATGTACTCGCGCACAGGGGGTTGTGTCTTCTTGGCTAATGGGCCGATTATGGTGCGTGCGAGTGTGCAAAAGCATTTGGCTACGGGTACCCAGGAGAGTGAAACTTATGGGCTATTGGATGTGATCCATGACGTGATGGCGTGCCGGAATGTGGTGTTGTTGATTCCATGGGCGGCGAGCAACGAGTTGAAGCAGGAGTTGGAGTCTGCACCGGTGATTCGGGTGGACAATCAGTCACTGTTAGTTTCAGCACCGAAGGCGGTATTTGGAAAGAAGTTGCGCCATATTGCTCTACGATACTATCATATTACCGAAGCGATAGGTAAGGGGGAGATTGTTCTCAAGTGGGCTGCGTCGAGCGAAAACAGGGCAGACATTCTATCGAAACGAATCCCTAGCCCGTCTGTGTTTAAGAGGGGTGCTGATCGCTTGTCGGGACATGCAAAGTAGAGACATTGGTTGTCATGGACTTGACTTTGCTCCTTAGTGTGAGTGTTACTATAATCTTATTGTATTTTCCGCTCATATCGAATTAGGGGGAGCTTTATACCAATCTAGACAACGGTTAGATTGTATTAATAATTCGATAGACCGTATTAGTATTGAGGTATTATTATCCATAGGAAGGGCCGACATAATATTTATTTATCTTTAGTACTGACAGTTGTAATTACTGTGATCAGGACATACACGCGGCTGAACGCGCGCCTATTTTACCTCAATCTGTTTTAGTCAGTAAAATTCTCAGATTTGCCTAAACAAGCAAGTCACCAAGTGATCCGGTCTCGGTCCTGACCTCTACGTTCAAGTAAACCGGTGGATATTAATACATTGCTCCCCACAAGATTATATAACCCGTGCGAGACTTACCCGTTTTTAGACAAACTTTATGTGCGGCATCGGGCCACAATGTGACTTTCGGGTAGGTTATACCCTGTTGAACGGATTTTGGCCCGTGAAAAGCTAAACCGAAAAGACTTGATTAAATAGCGTAGAATTCTGCCTAACATAGCATAGGTTACTCCTTTATCTATGGTTTGCATGACGCTTGCAGCATTAAGGGCTTGTTCAATATCTGGTCTCGTCATCTTGGCTAAATAAAGCAAACTGCCTACTATACTCGGAATAGACATCTTACACAAAGCGGCATCCTCCGACATTGCTTCCCGTGTTTTGTCTACCGCAGGGGTACTAACTGGACGAGAATTTGCGTATCCTGTCTCACGTAAAATTTGCAACTGGTACTTTCGCTGGTGCAAGACGATTCTGTCCTTCTCATGCACTATCTCAATACCTTTGAACTCTTTTGCAACTCCTAGCCTTTTAGTGGGTAATACTGTTCTAACGCAGACGCGAATTTTTCATAAGCTTCTTTGTTAGGTGCGGAAAATTTTTTCAAATCATCCACGTGAAATACTCCCATTATAGCTTCCTTTATAGGCTTGACTTTCTCTACGAACATGCATAAGTCGGATTCTAACAACCTAACTCCTAGCTTTACTAACTTAGGGGCTAGTATGTCATACCATCTCCTACCTGCCTGCGGCGCACCATACAAAGCACCATCAACACGCAATATCATCCCCAGCCCTCTTTGCCCTCTCTATCCATTGCATCAGGTGGGTAGGCAAATACTGGGTTTTGCATGCGAGCCTTTAAATAAGCATTTTTGAAATCAATTCCGTAAAGCTCATTACCATGCCAAGCAGTTAGTTTAGCAAGCATGAACAGTGAGCGGTGTGAGGCACAAGGAACAAACAACTGGTCAGGGTTGAAGCTAACTCCTGGCTCTAACATGTCTCCTCTCAAATCTAATCTACACTTAACAAACTTCCTTCCGTTCTCGTCTATCTTTACTTTGTGAACCCATGTGAGCCTAAATATCTTGCTGACACCAGCCTTCTTGGCTTCGCTATAGTTAACCCATGTATGTTTTGAAGTCCTTAAGGGACTGTATTTCCTTCTTCATTGCACTCTAACAACTCCTTCGCTGTCAATCCCTGCTCTGCTATCTCTTTTGGCAAACGAATGTTTAGATGAAGCAAAAACTCATTCGGCTCATTCATGCATCTGTCAAAACATAACATAGTACTCTCCAACTCTCCGGCAGATAATACGGACTCTCCCTCACTTACCTTGTACTTATTGATCTCACTAACATCTTTTCTAGTCTGTCCTCAAACTGAACAAAGTGAGATGGCTTAGGTTGTTTTCTAACTTTTAACCTCTCTTTGGGGGCACACTTCTGCTTCACTATGCCTGTGCGCACTTTACTCTCCCAGCTCTCCCCGTATGTCTTCTCTGCCCACTCATCTCCCCACTCTCTCGCAAGGACTTTCACTCCCACTCCTTCTAGTTCCTGAGCCTCAAGTACTTTTTGTTTTCGTTTTAATTCACTATGCGGTCGTGATGGTGGTTGTTGTGCTTGTCTCTTTTTCCTTTTTGAACTATGTTTGCTTCTGTGATCTTGTCACTCTGCTCCCATGTTCTTCCCTTACCAGGTTGCTCACTCTCTTCATATGCTCTTCTCTCATGTTGTGCTTGAGGGTCAGATGCATCTGTGAGTGCGTTTGCATGTCCTAGTTCTGTGTTGGTTGTCTGTGTGGTTGTGTCTGTGGGATGGGGTGCAGCTGTCGGTGTGGTGTCGATGTCCTGTGTAGAAAAGCTATCCTGTGTTGATGTGTGTTTGCGATCGAAGCTGACTCCCCCTGTGTCCCCTCCATACTCCCCCTGTTCAATGTTGACTATCTGACTAACATCATCGACATGGTCATATGTGTCGTCATCGTCATGAGTCTGTGTCGTGTCCTCTTGTGTGTGGGTGGTAGTGACTGTGGTGGTGGTGGGTGTGGAGTGTGTTTGTTCAACATCGACATCCTTACTCTCACTCTCCTCCTCAGCTACATCCTCATCCCACTCTACTGTTCTGTCTGGATGTGCTTCCTTCCCTACTACATACGGGTTAAACCGCACGTTCCTAACTCCTGCTATTACTTTTCTACCATCCCATACTCTATATAGCTCTCTAAATAAGTCATACCCTACTAGCATAACTTTCTTTCCTCTAAACTGTCCCTTCCTACCTTGCCTGTGTACATCACCCCCATGCATCCTATTGGCCTAAGGTGATTCAAGAACGGTTTCCTTCCTAACAACTGTTCATATGAGGACGCAACCCTTTTCTTGGCCCTTGGGTGGCAGGCAAGATGTTGTGTATTGTGGTGGCCGAGTGCTCAATCTCTGCCCAGAAAGAAATGGGCAGTGGGCGTGGTAACGCATAGCTCTCGCGGCCCCAGCCGTGATGTCATTGGCTTTCTCGGCAATTGGGTTTCCATCTTTGTCCCCCGTGGCCGACGTCTTCCAAATAAACTGTCTAGGTTTCCACCACTCTATCACTTCTTTAGGGACATCAAATTCTTGATCACATCTTATCTCTCTTACTCTATTTCCTGTCTGTTTCTCGTAAAACGCTACTGCCTGCCTAATGCAGTCAATAAATTCATTCTTATGCGAAAGATAATAGTCTTTAATTGAACGTACAGACCACGTTCCGGTGTCTTTGTGTAGTACTAAGCCTGGTTTACTAGCTCTCTCTATCTTCTTAACCTTAAACCTAGGCAACTGCTTCGCCTTACCTATCATACATGATTCGCAGAACTCTACCTTTTTCTCGTCTCGTACTAGCTTTATGCCTAATGCAAATGCCAGAGCTCTCATCTTCTTAATGCAATAGTGTCCGCAAGCATAGTGGAATAATTCTATATCTACCTTTCTAATTGAACCTGGCTTGCAGGGATAAGACGCGTATAGCGTTACCTCCCCTGTTTTCCCCTCTACCTGTTCACGTTCCTCTCTCTCTCTCTCTTGGGGCGTCCCTCCCCTTTCACCCCACTACACCCCTACTTTGTTTCTGTGGGGGTTCATAACGCTCGTTGATGTGCAGTTGGGTGTTGAATTCATCGTCCCATCTGTAAGCATAAGTCTGCCCCTCACAAGTACGTCCTTCTCATCTATCCTTATGAGGTCTTTTAGTATTACCATCTGTCCATTTTGATGGACGATAGACGATGATGGGTATAATCCATCCTGCCGGTCGACGCAAAATTCACGGGTAACCGGGCATCAAGGAGCATAGGCCTTGACACCGTAATTGGTTTGCAGTGTCCGTTGATTCGCGTCACTCTTGCCGTCCCCTCCTGTCCTATCTCACACTCTCCATTACCTGTTACTAGCTTGACAGGAGGTACGGACTTGACGTCATGCAATATTTCAGGGTTGCACGCTATGTCTCGGGATGACCCGCTATCCTGAACTATCGTGTTCTTCCTATCTCGCCCCCCTCCCCATCTAACACTAGTGCATAGTTCTGTTTGCTGTTCTGGTGTTGTGATGGTGCCGGTGGCTGTGGGGTGTTGATGTTTTGTGTCTGTGCTGGTGGTGACAGTGTTGTGCGGGCTGCGTGCGCTATATACACTCCCTCTATCGCTCTCACCACATCTGTCAAGAACTCATCTAGCACTAACTTCCCTTCACTCACTCTCTTCACCTCACCACTGCTTTCTCTAACGCATGTTGACGTGAGTTGTTGAGCGAGCTGTGCTATGTCTTTGAAAGTGATGATGGGTGGTGTGTTGGTGTGTGGCTGAACTTGGGGTATTGGACCTGGTTGTGGTGTTGGGGTTCCGGCATTGCCTCCCCGTCGTTTTCTCTTAGCCTCCCCGGTCCCTACAACAGCACTGGGCAGTCCGGCAGATGCCGGACTCCCACTTACATCGTGAGTCTCTTTCTTGTGTTTCTGTACATATCGCCTAACATTCCCTTTGCGCGTGAATTGCAGAAATTCAGTGTCTATGTCATCATCATCCACACATGTAGCCATTGCCATGTCATGTCTTATCTCATCAGAGCATCGTGAGTCATAGTCATCATCATACTCTTCCATCTCTTTTTCGTTTTCTTCCTCCTCACTACTCTCTCTCTCTCTCTCTCTCTCTCTCTCTCTCTCTCTCTGCATTGGCGTGTCGTCTGTCTGCGTGACGTGTGCGTGTGGTGTGGTGTGAGGTGTCTGTGTGGTGGAGGTGAGTTTTTGCGGTGCTGGCCCTTGACGCCTACTCCCCCTCACTTCTCCTTTCGCCTTATTCTTCTCGCTCTCTCCCTCCCTCTGTGGAGTTTGTTCAGTGAATATGGCGGTGAGGTTATGTGGTACTATGACAATCCCTCTCTCTTTCGCATCTTCTCTCAAACCTCTCTCATCAGGGTAATAAGGGGATTTAGGGGGCGAAGGTCAGTGCTGACAGACAAGTCTAATAAGGGTATTATTGTCTTGTTTCTTTGCGTGATATCCGCAAAATAACCCATAGGTCAACCTAGAAGCTTGCGCAGCGTTAGGTCCCCTCTTGTCTTTTTCAAGTGAGATTTGACAAGGACTGTTCCTTTTGTTTTTCCCGTGACACTTAAGGGATCTCGGCCTGTCTCGACTGTACCTCGCAATGGTTGTCGGAGGTGTTTTGGGGGCTGAGTTTTGACGCTGTGGGGTGTTTGTGGAGGTGTCCCTGGTTAGCTGACTGTGAGAGCGTGAGATTGGTGTGGCGGAGGGACTCCCTCCGTCACTTTGATTTGTTGACAGGGGACGAACACCCGGCTCAGTCTGGGGTTCCCCAGAATCGACATTCGCTCTCTCCCTGTCTCTCTCTTCATCAGGGGTTTCCCCAGTTTCGTCTAGGACATCTCCCCCCATGAAAACGAGTAGAGCGTCGCTATCGGTTTCTGTGTCCCCTTCCTGTTCTTCCTCTCTGATGAGGTTTATGTCTTTGTCTTTGTGAGACTTTTTATTTTTGTTGTTCTGAGGTTTCCCCTTTTTCTTCTTATTGTCGTTCTTGTCTTCGCTCACTTGACTTTTCTTTCGGGGTTTGCAGGTGAGCTGCTGTTTGTCTGCGCCGGGCTGTTTCTGTACGACAAGCCGTACCTGCAAAATTCCGTTAGCTGGCGCTTGGCTGCGCGGTCATGTACTCGCTGGCAGTGGCGCTGGCGCTGGCGGCGGGATCGGCGGCGGGATCGGCGGCGGCGGCCTGGGCCCTGCCGCCCGTAGCGCGCGCGCTTCTGTTCATTCCGGCCGTACTGCGCGGCTGCCGGCGGCTGCTAGAGAAAGCCGGCTCTCAGTACGCGTCGCTGGCTCCGCGGCGACCCAAGGGCTGATTGGCAGGGTGGCCACTATGCTGTACGGTTCGTGTGTGCTGGGGTCCCTGGGCGCGATCACAGAGCACATGAAAGGGGCGCGCCTGCTGGCCTTCTCGGCCACGCTCGGCCTGCTGGCAAGTACGTCGCTCTTGTTGTTGCAGCCGAGAGCCGCGGGAGTTGACATCATCCCGCTAGCCGAAAACAAACCCCAGTACACCGACGACTGCAAAGAAAAGCCTGCTCCTATCGAGATCAAACATCTACCGAACGTGGACGAGGACGAAGAAGAAGAAGAAGGACCTTGAGCTTGGAAGAAACGAAACAAAAAAAGAAAGGAACGACGTTTAGAATTAAAAGAAAAAATTCTTCCGTGCGGCCCACAGATACTAAAAAAAAAAAGTTCCTGGCCATAAGAGAGAGAGAGAGAGAGAGAGAGAGAATGCGGACTGGCCGTGCAAAAAACTGGAGCTACGAGCGGGGGGAAAAAAGAAGAGATGGCAGTGTGCAAACAGCATACCGGAGCGGAGGGGAACGGGGAGCGAGAGGGGGAGGGGCGAGCTTCTGTGCGGGGGGTGGTTGGCTTTTGCCAGGGAGGATTTTTTTTTTATTATTACCACTTGCAGGTTTTTTTTAATCTTCCACACCCCCCCCCCCCAACCCGTCTCGCCCGATCCCCCCCCCCCCCTGATCTGCGCTCAGGGCAAACGGAGGGGAGGGGAACAGGCACACAGGAGGTGCCAGTCTGTCCCACCCACGCTCCGTTCCCCTTCCATTTTGTGTGTAGTGTTTCGTGTTTTGTCCGTAAACCGGGGGGGGGGGGGCGGGGCAGGCTTAACCATTTTTGGCAGCGGCAGAAAGGCGTGCAACGAGGCTTTATTTGTTTTTTTCTGTCTGTTGGCAAGATGTTGCCCGGACGGGCGCGCCTGAACGCGAGCAAGATTGGCTGGCTCGCTTTCCACTGGGGCAACGCGCTGGTGCTGGCGGCCCTGTGCTGCAAGCAGTGGCTGCGCCTCCGACGCCTCGCGCCACGTCCCGCTGTGTGGAAACCCGCCGAGGCCGAACAGGCGCCGCCCGCGGTGATCGTGGGCTACAGCAGCACTGCGGTGCTCAACACCGACCGGTCGCGGGCGGTGGCGTGCCTGGCGCTGCTGCGCTCGATGTTGTGGACCGTAACTTTCTGGCTGCCCTGGGCGCGCGGCTGCCAACCCGCCGCGGCCGCCGTGGGCTGGGCGCTGAGCGAGGCGGCCGTGTTTTCGGCGGTGCTGTTCTTGTTCGCGCGCGCCTACGACCCCGGCCGCGACTTGGTGGAGTGCGCTTGCGCCCTAGCGCTGCTCGCTGCCTACACGGTGATGGTGCTGGCGGCCGTGAAGTCCGTGGTGGCGGCGTGGCTCGTGGTGCCGCTGGCGCTGGCGCTGGGGGCCGCGGCAGTTTTCGCGTGGCGGCTGTGGCAGAAGTCCGCCATCCGCGTGCAGCCGCCGTACGAGCCGCTCGCGCCGGCGGCCGGCCTGCTCATCTCGCTGTCGTGCGCGGTCGACGCCGCGGGCGCCGGCCGCCACCGTGGCGACGGCGAGGCGCTAGCGGCCGCTCTGGGCTTCGCGCTGGCGGCGTGGCCGCTGTTTGCGCAGCCGGACCTGTACGCGCGCAACCGGCACAAGAATTGCCAACGCCGGACGCCGGTGATATCGTCCGAGAGAACACAGGTGGTCATGCTGTTCACAGGCGCCCCTGACCGCGCCGGTCTCTGACAAAGAAAAAATAAACGATCAGACAATAACGAGGGAAAAGGGCGGGGGGGGGGGGGAGAGGAAAGGTGCGCTTTCCCCCCGTTTTGGCTTCGTTTCCTACACACAAATTCCTTACTTTCCCTCCCTACATCTCTTCCCTACCCCTTGCCTCCCGGACTTTTTTTACATAAATCGATGGCAGTTTTATTTGCGCAGAGAGACTTGCAAGTATTGCGTGCCAACAACAGAGAAAAAAAGGGGGGGGGGGGAAAGAGCAAAGTAGGGGAGGGTGGCAAAAGGAAATAGAAAGTGACGGAAAGAATGAGGAGGGAGGGGAGGCGAGGGTGCAAATATTGGTGTTGCACAAACAACAGGGTTTGGTCTCTCAGGAAAGGCATGGGGGGGGGGGGGCGGGTGGGGAGGGAAAGAACGTAACTATAAAAAAAGTGAGAAAGATAAAGAGAAAAAAAGCCACAGGATGGAGAGGAAGACGGGAAAGGAGGGGGGAGGGAGTGCAAAAAAAAAATCAGCACAGAATTGCATTGAGAAAATAGTTAGAGGAGGGGGGGGGGCGGGGAAGAGTGTAGCTCAAAAAGTCTTTGTCCCGCATAAAATGAAGGGCGGGAGGGAGAGAGAGAGGGGCGGGGTTTACCCTTCCCTTCCTCTTTTCTTTTCATAATGCAAAACCCGGATCTTATTAGCTACTGTATATTTTTAAAGACCTTGTGTTTGCTCACGACAAGAACTTAGCGTGAGAGGAAGGAGGTGCACTGGTACGACAACGAAAAGGCATGAGTCGGCGCGTGCCTGGTGAGATGTGCCCCAAAGCGCCTGGAAAGGAATTTACCTTGGCTTTGCTAGCGATGAATGTGCAACAAGGTCTTTTCGACGATGCTGGGACGAAGCAGCCACGTGTTCAAAATAATGATCCAGAGAAAAGCGCGCGTTGATTATTTGCTGTAGCAGAAATGCTGGACTTGCTACCCTGGCAACTGGCGGTTTTTGTGCAAGATAAGTGTGCCAATGCGCAAAAGTGGTGCTTACAGGCCGGAAATACAGCAAAAGCAGGCGAAAAACTGGAATACATCTACCAACCGCCGGAGCTGAAGAGCATGAAGGCTATCAACGTCACGGAGAACTGGTGCGATGCCTATTGCACTGATGCAGATAGTCAAGCTCTCCTGGACATGTTTGTTCCGTACTGTACCGAGGCAATGGACGGCAATTCTAAGCCTCAGCCTCTTGCAAGGTCCAACTACGATTGTAGGTGCGAGGACCTATACAAGAATCTTACCAAAAGCTCTGCAAAATCGGCAGCCTACAGCCAAGAGGGTAAGCTATTCGTGCCGTTGGTGGGGGATTCCAGGCTCTGCATAACGTGGCCTAAAAATACAAAAGCAGATGTGCGCGAAAACTCAGCGGTCCGTGCCAACGACGGTTACACTGATGTGCTTGTTAACGACACTAAGCTGGTAGACGTGCTCGAGATACAAGGCGTTCGCGACGTGGTGTTGGTGGGCGTCGACTTCACGCTTTTGCGAACCGCTGCTGACCTGGCTTTGACATGCAAGTTCAAGGTGCATGTGATCAAGGAGGCTATTCTCAGTACCGGGCAGAATATCAACAAACTGTGCCAAAAGGTGGAAACACCATCATCACAAAATGATCGCACTTACTACGTGAAAGGGCACAGCATGGATCCGCTGTGCGCTGGTTTTGATGCCAGCGCAAAAGCTTACATCCAGATTTGGTCCACGGTAGACGAATTCAAGGAAGGCTACGCAGATGTCATAGGCTTTAAGGTTGAAAGCGAAATCGTCAACGTCGGAGAGTCGGCGGTCGACAGGCTTTTTGGAAACACTTTTTAGTCAATATGCTTGGAATGTTGATAAATGTGATAATACTGGAAACTTCCCCACGATTGATTTTACTAAATTAAATGTGTTTGAAATAGTTGTTCAATATCTGGGTAGCGGTCAAATTACATTCAAAATAGAAAACCCGCGAACTGGACAAATGGAAGTAATTCATTCAATTAAATACGCGAGCACTGCTACTACTCCTTCATTGGATCAGGCAGCATTTGCTATTTATGCGAAGGCATATTCGTCAAGTCTCGCATCCGTTGTAATGAAAACGGCAAGCATGTTTTTAGCGGTTGAAGGGAATATTGATCGGACTATTGCTAAAACTAACTCGTATGATAGTGTCAAGAGTATAGGATCAACAGAGAATGCCATATTTACCATCAGAAACCGCGCCACATTCAACAGCAAAACGAATTACAACATAATATACTTTGAGAATTTATGTATCAGCAATTCAGATACTAAAACATGTATCGCGAGAATTATTCTTAATACCACATTAGGAGGATCGCCATCTTATTCCAATTACGATACCGCCACATCATTGGCCGAAGTAGATACGGCAGGAACTACAAGAACGGGCGGAAGTGTGATACTTACATATGTGCTGTCTGGAGGTTCGTCCATATATATTGATTTGTCTCAATATGATATCAAGATAGGACCAAGCAAGACATTTACCGTATCCGCACAAAATACAAGCGGCGGAACTGCTAATATCTATGCTTCATTAAACTGGATGGAAGACCAGATTTAAACAAAAAAAGAATACTTTATTTATTCTTATTTATCAACTTTATTTTCTATCTCTATTGACATTTTTTTATATATTCAAAATCTTTATCCTTTGTTAATTCTTCGGTTAGTTGTGTGTGATTTTTCTTCAAATATTTGTAAAACTGGTCAATATTGACACCGCAGGGGATTTGTTGTTTATATTGTTGTTGTCGTCGTAAATTGATGTTTTTTATCAGAATGAATAGTATATCTAAATTTTGTATAAACGACATTATATTTATATATTTCTTTTTTTCTTAAGCATGATACACCTTGAGAAGAATACTAACCTCAAAATTGACAGGACATTCAAGCACATCTCCATTCGTATCAATAGACCTTAAACTTTTCGCCGTATTAAATGGCACATAATCGGCAACATCGTTTGACGATTCAAAGTAGCACTGGACTCCATAGGGCTTATCTAAATTGCACTTACCAACGACAGAGAAATTACCATTTGCCTCAACTAAACCATATTGATTTAAAGCACGACTATGAACATAAACGGCCGTTTCACCAATTAGATTTACTATAGATTGCATTGTGCTACTCGCCGCGGCCAAAATATCGGCAGTTAGTCCTATCTTGTCTCTAATCGTGCTATTATCATAATCAAAAGCATACGTATCACCAGTGAATGCGAAATTCAATTTATTAACGGAGTTCAAGTTATAACTACGGAGTTAGGGGTAATTGCTGAATTAATCGCAGTTTGAAGGGCGGTAATAAATGTATCAATGGTGTATTGATTTTCTGTTACGATTGCCGTTTTTGTAGCGGATCCCGTTGTTTTAATCAATGTGAGAGTGTTGGCATAACTCGGTATGTTTGGGAAAACATTTGGGATGGAGATACTCTTTACGACATAAACATTGATTATATCAATATTACGACCAGTTGCTGGGAGATCAACAACGAAACGGCCATTGTGAGTAGAAGCGGATTTTGATTCTGTTTTATCACTTGAGGAGACACGAAGGAGGAAATTTGTCTTCGTTCGCATTTCGTCTTCCAAATTAGAGATCGTAAATAACATTGCTATATTATAAAATGATATATTTTAATTTTTAATTTTTTTATTGTTTGACCACGGCACGAGATGGATAGATAGACGCGACTTTGACGTATTTCAACCAAGCAGTGATTGCACGATCTGTATTATAATCAGAAGCATACCGAATAGTAACTTCGGCAGTTCGTGAGTTATTAATCGCAAGACCAGATGCTCCAATGTGTGGCGATTGATTGAGTGTCTGGATAATGGTAGCAAAACCACCATTTGTAGCAGTAGTGGAAACTCCCGTAGCAGAATAATACTTACGAAAGTTTTCAAGAGAAACAGATGAAGACATGTAAGCATCACGAATGCCCATAGTCGCTTGGAGATTGTTAGCATACAACTCTGCACATCCTCGCTGAACTGAGGCAAGTGTATCAGTAGCCACCGATTTCCATCTTCTGTTGAGGAGCATACCAATCACCAATACGGCATTGATATTGTCTGTAAGGCATTTGAGCCGTTCCTAAGTTGTCAATACTAGCATTATCTGCGATTACATTTTGAGTGACGATATACAAGCACTGAGCACGAGCGACGGCCTTATTCACTTGAAGATTAAAATCATCGGAAGTGCCAGGATTTGCCTTTTGGTTGTAATATGTTTCGTAAGTGTATGAAAGCCCATCCTTGCTTCCCATCTGTTCCAAAATATTTCTCTGCACAGCAGGAGCAAGAGAAAATGTTTCCAACATAATAACGGGATTTGATATGGTATAAGTGAGAGCCGATCCAGAGAATCCAGCGGGAACCTTAGCATCAGTGGTTCCGATAATAGTCAATGCTTCCTGTGGCGGGGCAAATGTCAAACGAAGCCTCATACCACTAATCAAAGAGGGAGGAATGAGAGTTTCCTCATTAAACACTCCCGAAAAGTAATGAAGAGGAATACAAACTCTCAAATAATTACCCGTCGCAACACTACCAGCAGTGGGGACATTGACCGCAAAGTAAGTAACTGCATCGTCTGTAACACTAGCCACAACATCAACACTTTCTCTCTGTCCAGACATTTGTGCCTGCCGACGATAATCAAATGGATAATGCCACGGGAGAATATTTCGCACCATCTTGTTCAAATATTCAATTCGTTCAAGTTCGCTACCATCCTTGCTTTCTAGCAAAAATCTTTCAAAAATAGCAGTTGCGGGAGTGTTCTGGAAACCAACAGCACAAGCAACATTATCTTTTCCATCAGTGGCTACTAAACCATCTGCTTTAATGTCAAACGACAAATAACAATTTTTTCCATAAACAAAATCAGTGCTTGCTTGTAACGTAAAAATCATTTCAGTTCCAGATGCACTGGTATAAGTCTGCTGATCGGCAAAGTTCTTTTTAAAGATACTTCCCTGTTCGGTGAGTGCTAAATTTTGCTGGCAACTCATATCTGAGGTTGTTGAGGGTCATCAACTCCTCAGTATTTTTAGAATCCTTTCCTTCCATCTTGTGCGTGCTGTGGGATTATAAAATTCGCGATGTTACTATACTAAAAGATAATAGAAATTAAAAATAATTAATTATTCACTTGAAACGGATTGTTTAATAATATCAACTGATTTCTATATATTGTCAAGTCTTGTATCTTGTGTTGAAGTCAATTGAAACTCTCTTGCTTCAGCATTCTGAACAGCTTTCTTTAAATAAGCCAAACTGCTAACAGCAGTGTCCAAATCAACAACATCCGCATTTTCTTTGTTATCAGAAAAGTCTGTTAATGTGTTTTGAATAGTGCTCTTCTCATGTGAGACAAGATCGCCAAATTCAGTTAATGGTTGATTAACTAATGGGGCACCATGACTACTCCACAATTCAAACTGATTCAATTGAAACCCATCACTCGCAGGTCGGTTTGCTTCGTTGAGTTTATTAATAAAGCCAATAGGCAAACGAATTGGAGCACTTGAGTTTTTAATCATTATATAATAATAATAATAATTATTTTATCAATTAGCATTAATTATTTTTTTCATAATTTGTAAATTCTTGTGTGTAATTCTTTCCTCTTTCATTTTCATTAAATCCGCTATGGCTTGATTTACATCAATGTCATTAGTTTCAGTAACTGTTTTAGTTGGCGGTGGAGTTTCCTTAGAAGCATCTTCTATTGCTTCTATCTTACTTGCTGGTGTTGTAGTAATTTGTTTTGGCACAGAAACAGGAGTGGGATTAACAGATTTTGGTAAAGATTGTTCAACCTTAGGTGCTGGAGACATTTCAACAGGTTTCGCATTTGGTTCGGGAGATGAATTATTTGCCGATTCTATGTCTGGTGCCTTTCTTTTCAACGCTTCGTCTGGCACTTGATCTGGCTGTCCGCTGGCAATAGGTTGTTCATTTTTCTTAATTCCTGATTTGCTTACTTTTGGTTTTAATTGACCTTTAATCTTACCACTCTTAATATCCTCTTCTATCTTCTTTAGTGCTAAGTATTCGGGCGATCCCTTACGAATTGTTACGAATTTTCCTTGCGAATTCTGTTTATACCAAAGTGCGAGTGCCTGCCGATAGTAAGTTTGGTATAATTTAGTTGATTCCGCCATGTCATATATTAAAGCGGAAAAAACATTTAATTTAATTTTACAAGTTTGTCATATCTCTATCCTTACTTAATCGCAATATAGTAGAAAAATTCTTTCTAAACTGGGTTGTTTTATCACTAGCAGTATTGTTAATTGCTAGAAATGAATAAGGATCTGCCGTAGCATATTTAACCATGTTGTAAAATTCTTTTTTAGTGAGAAAAGGACTTTCATATTCATCTGCCAGTCTGTCAAGTTCGCTTCTCCTTACTCCATTAAAAATAATCGTCCAATGGCAATTAATTCTTATTCTTCGTGGGAGTTGTGTATAACTCTGAGTTGCTACCCAGACTGACACATTAGCATGTGTTGAAGCGAAAAACAACTCAGTAAGCACGTCTGATTTGAGAAAAGTTTTACTCTATGCGATGTCATCCAATAACAATAATATTTTTGGTGCTTTCTTAAACCCTTTAGTTTTAATCAGTTCCTTTTGTTTAGTTAATACTTCTCTCATTAACTCAGGCTTATCTTCTTTGATTATGTTTCTTTTTTTAACTTGAGAGTGTCTTCCAAAATCGGGCACGGACTTAAGCAAAAGACGACTATTCTATCATAAAAACCTTTCAACATGTTCTTTTTGGCGAGTAGATTACAAATCATAACTGATTTCCCTCCGCCAGTGCTTGCACATATAACCATAGTCCCCATTGCTGGCAATATTCCTTCTTTTTGAATAGGAAGCAATTCAACACCATCTCTTTGTGTTTTAATTGGTTGTATTTCCAAGTCATTCTTAAATTTGGGCGGTGTTTTGCTATCTAACTCTGTTATTACTGGCCTGTCAATAGTAAATTCCTCGTGTGCTTTTTCTATGTTGGTTTTCTCCAGATTCTGCTTCAAAAGTGTTTTTCGTGGCAACTTGTTTGCTATTAATCCTTTATGTATAGATCTAGGCATGTCTTACTATATTATGGGTTTTGAAAATAGTTTGGATTATATCTATAATTATCATATTCAGCACCAAATGGTTGGGGTGGTGAAGCATAATTATAGAAATAAGGAGAGTAAGGACTACCAAAAGCATGATTGCTTGGAGGATTAACAAGCGGTTTAAAATCCTTTCTTTCTGGGCGAGTTTGAACTTGTAGCGGGATTTCAGCAGGGAAGTTTCTGGTTAGTTTTCCTTTCATTTTTGGAAACTGTCTTTTTTCGTTTATTCTGGTCTGAATGACTGCTCTATTGTATTTATTCACCATAAAGTGATTATTTGTGTTGCTATAAAGTGTGTTGTCTAGTAATTCAAAATCATTCTTGGTTTCTAGCACACGATCTCGTCTTTGTTCGTTGCCTTTAATAAGTGGGTTTGTTTGCGAAGTGCCAATTTCACCATTTTGATCACTTGGCATTAGAAACGAATAAGTGCCAATAAGTCTTCTCTTTCATCAGCGGGATGTTTCCCCATAATCTTATCAACCAATTGATCAATACTTCTCATACTATCAACCATGGCTTGATTTGGTGTTGTTGCTGGATCTGGATCATCTGAAACTTTGTATTCTTTCATCATTTCTTTTAGTTTTTCATCTTTGATTTTCTCCTCCCAGAATGGGAGTCCCTGTTTTTCTCCACTTTTATAAATATATGTGTCATACTCTGTTTGTGGATTTGGTGGTGCTGGTGCTTGTGTTGTTTGTGGTGCTTGTTGTTCGCGGTGCTGGTGGTGCTTGTGTTGTTTGTGGTGGTTGAGTTTGTGGTGGTTGAGTTTGTGGTGGTTGAGTTTGTGGTGTTGGTTCAGGAGCAGGTGTTAGACCTTTAGATGTTGCCTTTTCAAATTCCGAATCCTTCAATTCTAAATCCTCTAATTGCTTCATTTGTTCTGGTGTCAATTTACCCCTCACTTCTTCATAAATTCTCGTATCTGATACGTCATCTACCTCTGCTATATCTGACTTACTAGCCCCTTTGTTTAATGCTTGCCTTATGGCCTTTTCCCATCCACTAACAGGTTTGTCATAATCTGACAATGTCAAAGATATTTTCTTTCCAGTTTTATTTTTTAGCAAATTAACGAAACCCTTTAAGTGCCTTACTTGGGATGTCTTATCTTGAAGTATATCCAAGTTATTACCAAGTCCGATTGAATCAATGGGTGCTACTACCATTTCTGTTTGATTAAACGAAATATTTTTTTTTTTTGGTGTGTGTTGAACCTCAACAATTATTTCCTTCTCTATATCTGCTGAAGTATTTTTTTATTCATTTTATTTATTTTTTCTATAAAATTATTAATGTCTATGTGTATGAGCATGGATACCATGTGGTATCCATAAGTATTAACATTCCTCATCAGAAAGAAATAATAGAACCATAAAACTTTATTAATATTATTATTAAACTTTGTTTTCCGGTCCCCAAAAGTAAAAAAAAATTATTAAAAAAAGTCAGAAGGCGCTTGCCTTAGTTTCTGAGGGCCCCCGCCCCAAGGTCATTTTTACCCCTCATACCATATGGTCATCGTCGTTTGAACGATTTTAAACAAATATTAATTCAAGGAAATATGTTAGTTTTAAATGTACCCATGTGAAACAATATCCACTGGGGTCATAATATGCACCCTCAAATTTTCTTCTGATCACTTTCTACATAAATTCTAATATTTTCGGTTGAACTTATGAACCCTCCAAACAGCAAGCAAGATATTTAAAAAAAGTGACAGTTTTCGATGATGTGAATACACAAATAACAAAGCTCTATTTACTATCTAGTTTGCTATGCTTGCGTCAGGGAGTGTGAGCAACAAATAGCTACAAAACAAAGTGAAATGTGTGATGTGTTGTCAACCTATCACTGCCCCCAAGAAGCTCTTGTGCATAAATAAGAAAAACATATATATTTATCAGAAAAAATAAATTTTCAATCACAGATAATTATGAAAACTAAGCATGTTTAAAGTTAAGTGCTGGGGAGGTCAGTGAAAGACTAGCAACAAAACGAAAGAGCAGGAACACATATATTTCATTCGAAACAAATGATCGAATTCATGTGAACGCAGTAAAAAAAATTCACATTTATGAAAGAATAATGAATTATATAATGAAATGTTTTGCATGTTGTGAGCAAGCCACAAAGCAGTGAAATTTAATAACAGTTTTGAAATATCGCGAAAAACAAAAAGCAAAGCATGCTGCCTTATGTGAATTGATGAACCTAGTGAAAAACTAATTTTGGTGAAATATTTCGAACTTTCTAATAAAAAAAATGATGATTGCTTTGTATTTTTTTGTGAGATATTGGAAATGATATATGTGAAAAGTGATGATGGTGCACAAGAACAACGGACGCAAAATCGATGCATGAAAGAATATCTGAAAAAAAAGTATATAATGGATAAAATACAACAAAAACTGAAAAAAGCACGTATAAAGGAAGCAGGAAAAACACTCGAAATTCATGGCTTTGTAACTAAAGTTCTCTGCACATAAAGCAAGCAAGGCAAAATGGATGATAATGATAGACAGAGCAGTATGCATGAATGTTCATGTAAACTGGCAACACAACAAAAATGTTTATTTCTGAAGAAATCTGTAAATTTGTGTGTTAATATGTAAGAATGTTTGTAAATGCATGTCTGGATTATGTCTTTGCAGTGCATGGCCCAGTTCTCCCAGAGTAGGCAAATATATATGTGTCCTCGCACTCCTATGCTTTCCTTTTTATTGTGTTATTTGTATGTCAGTTTTTTGTGAAATGAAAAGCTGTAGTTTCTGAAATATAAACTGTATTATCTCACATCTCTCCGCTCCAAAAACTCAAAAATTTTCAGAAATAAGTCACTGCTAGTGCTTTTTTCTTTCTTTTGTTCTGTTCTCCTCTCTTTTTTCTAGACTAATCAAATCTAAATATCTATCACTGTTGCTTGCTAACTACAGGAAGGCTGTCTTCTATCTCTCATGGCGGATATGGTTATTTCATTAAAGTTGCTTTTCGCGGGTCTTTGCATTTGTCCGCCCCGTCTGGAATAGGAACCTTTCAGTTCTGGTTTAATAAAACGGATGGCACTAATGTTGATGACTTTTATAGTGAAGTGCTAAATTATACAACCGCCATTGAGTATAAGTCTTTTGATTGTGTATGGCTAATTCAAAGATATGCCAAGTCCAAATGAAAATGATATGGTTAATGACTTGTCCAAATCCCGCGGACACCACCAATAATACAACAATACGAATTTCTGGAAATACGACTAATGAGGTTTTATTAACATATGCGACTGATGCTCCAATAACATTAGAAGTATATTACAAAACGGCATCTGCTGATTATGTATCTTTTAAACCATCATATTTTAATATTGATGTCATGAGAGATATTTCCTTGACTGCCGATTACATATGAAACCTGTCATACATATCTTTTAGTGTCGTGAGTTTGCCCTCGTGTTGAGATAGGACATCGCGGGAAAATGTCTTATAATCTAACTTACCATATTTAAGAATAGGGCGTTGGTCTGGTGGTATGTGCGCATATCTACTCTCGTGCCATTTCTTCATATCCTCCTGTAATATGGTGCGGTCTTCCACTTTCATATACAAGAAATTAAAAGGATCTTTTGATACTTTCAAATGTGCCGTTATTATTTCATAGCAACTATATCCGCTTTCGGATGGATTTCGCTTCGCTTTAATCGGTGTTTTCTTTTCCTTTGGCGGTGTGGGCTCCTCTTTTGCTTCTAAAACTGGTACCAGCAGGGCCTGAGCCTGGAAGATGCGGATCCGAACCTGGAGCCGGCGGTTCGGGATGTCTGGCGCAACAGGTTCTGGCAGCGCCCCCGCACCCCGCGGTCTTTCGGGCGTCTGAGCCTGGCGGAACGCGCAGCAGTCCGGAAGGGCTGGCTCATTGCGGAGCACGGCGACTGGGCAGGCCTGCGTGCACTGCTGCTGCAGCGACAGCCCGCCAAGCCCGCTAAGCTCTCTAGCCAGATCTGGAACCGCCTAGTGGCAGAAGATACCTGCCAATCCTCCCAGGCGCTGGCAGAGCTCTGGGACCTATGCCAGCAGCCCCGGAACTTTGTCCGCTACCCGCTGGGCGTGCGATCTACCTTGCCTGGTATCTTGTTTGGCCGGCGGCTGCGTTGGAAGCGGACGCCCTTGTTCTTTTCTATCTGCCTCCAAGAGCTCGGCCGGCTCGCAAACATCCGCGGGGAGCTCCGCATGGCCGCCAGGACCGCCGTCCTGCTGGTCAGGCGGCTAGATTCACCCCTCACTGATTGGCTGCCAGCGACCCACCAACACTCTGCGTCGTCGTCGTCGTCCTCGACCAAGTGTCGCTTGTTGGTCTGCGACATAGCCTGCGGCCCCTCGTCGCCAGCACGGGTACAGTGGTGGCCACGCGAGCCCTTGGCGGGGGAGCTTGCGCGCTACCTCTTGTTACACCTAATCCTGGCCGCGCCCCTGCAGCCAGGCTGCCCAGAGCTACGCACGGCATGGGGCGCTGCTCCCCCGGCCCTGCGACAGGGAATCCTTGAGACAGAGGCAGGTCAACACGAGCAGCTCCAGATCTGGCATCAGCGAGACCAACCTCTTCTTGCACCCTCCTCCTCCTCCTCTGCGTCCTCTCGACCGGCCAAAAGAAAGAGGTCCGCACGCCCCTCCCCCCCCCCCCCCCCCTTCCCCCCCCCTCGTCCCCACACACTCTCTCCACATGTACCTTCTCGCGCTTCTTCACCCCCTACTTTCCCTCCCTCCTGTCTCTGTAAATCAGGTTGCTACGGCAGTGAGTAATGCAGCCTCAACAACAACAACCGCACTTACTCCCAGAACAAGCAAAAGGCCAGCCGTGGCTACTTCTACGCGACTGGTGCATAGATCAGGGCGCGGGCGGGCAGCTGCTGCTCCAGCTAGAGCAGAGCTCTAGCTTAGGTGAAGAAGATGCCAGGAGAGAAGGAGGAAGAGACTGCGCTCTCGTCTGGCTAGTGCTTTTCAATCTGTCCGTCCGTGAGTGCAGGCAACACGAAGTGGCCTCGCTACTGGAATCTCTGCGCACGCCCTTCCCGCGCGCGACCCCGGCACAAGCACGGAGTCTCACCTCGGCGTCGTCCGCCTCCGTATTAAGCCAGCACCTACGAAAGGCGGGCCAAGAATTCCTAGCCCAGCAAAGCAGCGGACCCGGCGGGGCGGGCGCTGGGTACTATGAACTACAGCCAGAACCGCGTGCTATGTCACGCGGCAACCCGTCAGTAATTGTAGGCGACGTGCGGTTTCGGCGCCGCTCTGGCCCTATGTCTAGCCGGTCCCTCCGGGAATGCCTGCTGCTAGAAAAGGAATGGGCACTCGTGCTAATAATACAGCCTATGCAACTGCCGGTGCGCGGCGCCGTCCAGGCCTTGCTGGCTGCTAGGGCCCAAGACGAAGAAGGTGCTGGGCGTGCCGCCTATCCCGAGCTAGCTCTAGCCTGCGACTCTTGATTTTTTCGTTCTTGTTTTTTTATTAAATCAATTGTTTACTCACTCTCTCTCTGTTTTCCGTACAAAGACATGGAGGACGACCTCTTGCTAACATCACGCTTAATCCAAGCGAATAAATGACGGCGCACTAGCGGCGGGGCCGCGCCCCGCCGGTGGCTTGCCAGCAGTAGCTGATGCCCCGCCAACTTCATCCTCATCTGCTTCATCCTCGTCGTCCTCGTCAGCAGCCTCGTCGGGTTCAGCCTCGTCGGGTTCAGCATCCTCGTCTGACTCTTCATCCTCGTCTGACTCTTCATCCTCGTCTGCTCCTTCGTCGCTCTTGTTGGTCGCAGCAAGCTGGGAAATGTTGGTAAAATACTTTTCGAAATATTCATCGTCGAGAGTTGGCCTTTCCGTGGGCCCGTCAACACCAATGTTGTCATATCTTTTCCAGTAGCACTTGTTCGCACGCGACCACTCAGTCATAAAATTATCAACCAGCTGCGCATACTTGCCGCCCATATGCCTGTAGCGGTATTGCTGTTGTGCAGTCAGACGCAGCTGAAACCACAACACAGTCCCCTCGTCTAAATCGGCTAACATTCGTATGTATTCCTTGTGCTTCTTTTTAGAGAGAAATACTCGGAATTGCTCAGATTCGGTGGCAAGTGTGCGCAGGATCATCGCCAGGATGCGCTTGTAATCGAATGCATGAGGTAGGCCTTTAGTTTCCATGTCATCGCGCAGATCGAGAAGTCTTGAGAATCGCTTTTCTTTGCTCCAGAAAGGCTCTTGACATAATATGTGCACGAATGCATATTCCTTGGAGTTTTGTGCAAGCACTGCTTGGAGGCTTTCAAGCGTCCAATAGTCGAAATGCTGGTTGTCCGGGGGTTCTATTTACCAGCACACGAACAGCCCCGCCGGGGCCGTCCTCGGGGGTCCCGGCGGACGGGAGGGACGGAATTTCAGATTCAGAATCAGATTCAGAATCGGGATCGGAAAGTGGTAGGGCTGGCACAGCTTCATCTTCTTCATCTTCTTCTTCATCTTCTTCTTCTTTTTCTGCTTCTTTTTCTTTTTCTTCTTCTTCTTCTTCTTCTTCTTCGTCTTCGTCTTTATCCGCTCCCCCTTCTTCAGCGACTTTTTTTTTTGCACTAGCTTTTTTTCTTCCAGCTGCAGCTTTTTTTTTTTCGGCTGCAGCTGTTTTGCTTCCAGCGGCAGCTTTTTTTCCTACAGCTGCAGCTTCTTTTTCTTTTTCTTCCTCTTCTTCTTCTTCGTCCTCCTCTTCTTCTTTTTTCGCTTTCTCTTCGTCGTCTTCGTCGTCTTCGTCGTCTTCGTCGTCTTCGTCCGCGTCTTCTTTTTCTTCGGCTGCAGCATCTCCCTTGTCTGCAGCTTCCGTGCGAACAAGAGGTGGAAGACGCCCAGCAGGCTCGGGCTCGGGCTCAAGCGCAGGGTCGGGGGCGGACTCGGTCTCAGGCGCGGCCCCGTCCGTATCTTCCGCTGGCAGCGCCGCATCGAGGGCAGTCAGGAACTCTGGCGATTCCTTGCCTATCCTGAGACGAGTCTCCTCGTCCAGGTTCGGATCGTTAGTGATATTGACGAAATTTTCACGCACATTCTGTACAAACTCCTTTTGTAATTGTCTTCTTTCTGTGTTTACAAAAATCGTGTCCTCGGATGGCCGACGCAACAGAATGAGGTCCTCCAGCGCTTCACACAAGCTCTTGCTCGGTTCATTAGCTTTCCAAATTTCCAATTGGTCTGGGCTAGGAAGAGCACGGAGGATTTCATTTCTCTTCACTTCGTCCCCGGAAGGATCATCTTCCAGCTCGGTGTAGAAAGTATTATACGCCCCAGTACGTTTGGGGTTATTTCTAGTGGTGTTACGGAAAACCGCGAGGGCAGCCCCGATTGGTGCCAAGTTGTTACTCTTAAGGCCAACATCCAAACAAAAGATCCTACCAATTTTGCCCACGCAATTATTGCGTTCGTGAGGGGGGTTATACCCCCTGCGGTGTCTGTCATTGCTGACCTTTTCCCCTCTCCTTTATTTTCTTCAGAGAGAATGAAGGGGGGAGAAGAAAGGGAGGGAGGGAGGAGGGCAAAGGCAGAAGAAGGAAAGAGAGGGGCGGGGGAGGAGGGCGGGGCGAGCACCCCCCCCCCCCCCCAAGGCTCTACCCCTCCCCCCCCCCTCCTTCCATCCCCTCTCCCTCCCCAATGTCATACCCCCTGACTATTCCTTGTGGGATTCTTTTTGTGTTTTTGTTTTTTCATTTTGTTGTTCATTAATAGCCCCCCCCCTCTCCCTTTTCTGGGCAGGGCCAGGGGCAAGGGGGGCGTGGCAAATGGAGTGGCACCTGTATGATCAGTTGGCTGAATGCGCTACACAATTTATCGCGTGCTGGGCCTCCCCTGCTAGCAGGGCCAGGGCCCAGGCAGCTAGCAGGGGCCACGCATGTAGCCGTGCTTGTGAATGGGCCCGAGGAGGCCGCGGCTTACCCTGGTCGGTCTGTTTATCATCAGGGGCTATAAACTACTGTCACAAGTCCAGCGGTTGTACACGACAAGACACCTGCCTGCTGACGGGCCTGCCGTCAGCAGGCCTTGACCTAGAAGCCTCCGCGGATGACCTGCAGCATGGGGGACCTTTACGTGCCAGATCGTGGTTGGAGGGGCGCACACGAGTATTCTACATGCCGGCTGGCTTGTCTGCGCTGAACTCACCCGTCGGCAAGTGCACCTGTGTGCCCAACTGCCTGCCGGCCCTGCAGCGCAAGCTGTCAGTGGAAAGGATCTGGCGTCGGGGAGACCGCCAACTCATCTATAAGCTCTGGCTGGCGCAATTACCCGGCCCTTGCTCCGAAGCGCCCGTCTCTTTGCGTGGCTTTGCGGCGCTTCTAGGTGAGTTGCTGACTGTAGGCGGGCTCCACTGGCTTTGGGCCTACTTGTTGCTGTTGCTAGCATCGGATCGACAGCAGCAGGCCTCATCGCCAGAGGTCACCGCGGTGCCGCGCCCCATACCAGAAACTCTGGCCTTGTATAATTCTCTGCTTACCTCGACGCCACGCTTCTTACTCGGCGGCTGCGGGGCCCGCGCGTGGGTCCTTACAAATTTACGTACCTTTGATAGCGAACACCTCTGGCAGGTGTAACACAAAGACTAAAGCTTGCTAAAGCTCGCTGCTGGCTGTTCGGGTGACGATAGAAAAGAGATACGAGACCTGCCAGAAAGAATATATATGCTGCAACAAGCACGGGGGAGCAAAGGAGTGGGGAAGAAAGAGGGGGGGAACAGAACTAGCACTCCCCTCCCCCTCCTCTTCTTCCCCTTTCTTTCCCCCTATCCCTTCCCCCTCCCCCCCCCCCCGCCCCTCCTCCCCTCTTTCTTCTCTAGTAGCTTATTTAAATCCAAAACTAAAGTGTTTTTTAATTTGCACAAAAAAACCGATCCGACATAAATAAGTAAATAAAAAAAAACCTCACACCCCTGCCGGCCCAAAAAAGTTAACAAGATGGATTTCCTGGCAGCAGCATCAGGACTCTGGAACAGTTTCAGTTTCGTTACTCCAACAGGAAAAGAGGCCAAGCAGTCTACCACCCCCTATCGTATCGTCTTTTATCGCATTCTGAAAACGCTTTGCGATCTCCGGGGCCAAGCAGCCGCTGAAAGCATTGTGCTACTGCGGTCACTGAAATTGAATGTTCCCAACGAAAGCAAACTGATACTAACAGCCTTACCCGGCCCGCCTTTGGTGGTTGGATCGGCTTTTGCAAAGAACTATGGCTCGTACGCAGATACATGGACTTTGATTGTGTGTGCGTTGCTACTGGTACTGTCCGACGCTTACGAACAAGATCAAGGCGAGGACTTTTGGTCTAACCCCCAGGCGATTACCAGGAAATTTGCTGAACATTACCTTGGAAGTTTCCGTGGCGCCAAGGGCTCGAAAGTACATGTAGCCAGCTTCGATACTTGGGCAATGATGCATTACGCACAGGTTGGATGCAGCTATAAGGAAGGAAAAGAGCTGCATCGCAGCAGCCAGCAACTATTGGAAAGAAACGTGCTGGAAGCTGTTTGGGCCAGACAAGTAAAGGAGGGAAGACCACGGCGAGATATAGCTAAGACTTGGGGGGATGTTCATCTTGGGAATGACATTATGGTTATACCCACCCTGGTTGACACATACGACGAAGGCGAGGACGATACCTGGACCAGCAACAGCCCCTACCTAGCCGGCGCCACTCATTTTGTGTTTTGGCTAGCTACGTTTGCTGCGCAAATAGCAAAGCACCTGTCGAGTTCAGAGCCCCTCGATGACGACACATTAGCAAGACTTCTTCTCCAATCCATCTGCCAGCAGAGCTCAGGAAGTGCTTTTTCGCAAGGAGGAGTAACGACGAGCTACTCTCAGGAATTAGGAGATGAAAAAACAATAGTGCGACCAAAGAACGCTACGATCCAATCTAGAACGCTCGGAACAAGCTTTTCTGAAAAGCTGAAGGAAGCTGTGGCGACGAGCAGCTTCCCTGCGAAAGGAGAGGCTGATCACGAAACGATCATACCAGATACTCTTACGTGGATGACTGCTACAACACAAGGCTGGTGTAGCCCTCAAACCTTGCCCCGTAAGACGTCTACAAGCCTAGGCGCAAAATTCAAAGCACTGCTAACCCAAGCGACGCGCAAGAGCTCCGCGGAGGGACGGGTCACTGAGGGCGCCCAAGAGCCCGCTGCTGTTGTGGCTGTGGAAGCGTGGAACAACGTTAGAGCGCCTGCATCGGTGACAATGACACCGGAGTCGGGTACGACAACAGAGAGCGCGGCAGAGGAAGAAGCGCGGAGAATAAAAAAAGAGCTATCGCGCGACGAGGAGGGGATGGTGGAGGAGGGAGAGGAGGAGGAAGCAGAGGCGTTGCGGCAGGCGGAGGAAGCGGAGGCGTTGCGGAAGGCGGAGGAAGAAGCGAAGGCAAAAAAATCGCGCGTGCAGCCAAAGAACAAGAGGAAGAAGAAGAAGAAGGAGGACGAGGAAGCACCCAGTGTGCCATTAATGAGTGAAGATGCAGATGAAGCAGTGAATGAAAAATCGACTGCTTCTTCGCAGAGTTCGATCCCTACTGCACCGTTTTTAGAACCACCTCCAGCTGAATTTAAACCTCCAGCTGAATCTAAACCTCCAGCCGCCGCCAAAAAACGGGGTAGGCCTCGTAAGGAAGCGAAGCCGGAGCAGAGGGCGGGGCCAGAGCCGTCGATGATGGCGCAGGCGGCGGCGGCGGGGTTGAGGAGGTCCGCAAGGGTTGCGGCGTAGACCGCAGCTGTAAGGCATCCAACTTCTCTTGCCCCTCGTGGTGTCGAAAAAGAAGTGAACGTTCCAGGTCTGGTGGAGTTAAGGAGGCCTGACCCTAGACAAAGAGCACTTGCTGGCAAAGGTTCGATTGTGTTGGGCGTCTTCCATGCACTACGTGCTGTCATCATCAGGTCTGAAGTTGTTGCTGTTGCTGGTGCTGCTACCTCGGCCGAGCAAAGCCCGTACCAAGTCATCGTACCAAGTCATCTCAATGCCGACGTACAGCAAGTTTATGCTAGAGTTCACGCAAAAGACTTTTACTCTAAGGAACCAAGTCGACGAAGCCGCGCCCCGGAACGAGGATTCGTTCTCTGCTGCACAACACGCCGCCAGAGCTAAGCTACCAGATACCCCCTACCATCCGTACGCAGAAGTTGTGCCCTGGTTGGCTGAATCCGTCACTAGCATCCTTGGGGCAAAGAATCATCGTAGTTTTCTGCCGCTACATGAAAAGATATGGAGGCGGGGTCTATTTGCTGGCACCAACGTTCTGACGATGACTGAATCGTACGAAGCCTATCGGACATGTTTGCAGAAGGCCCAGGAAGCTTTCCAGGATTTGCTAGCCAACCAAAAACTTACGGACACGGGCGATTTAATTATTGAAAACTTCTTGGACAAGTTCATACAGAAACTCGGGCCCACTAAAGAAACATTCCCAAAGCTACAAGGCAAACAAGACCAACGAATCCTTGCCTTTGCAGGCCATGCCCGCAACGACGACTTGCTCAGCGTGGTAGACTATGCAATTTACGCCGCTCTGGACTACTGCCTACACACCAATGTGTGGACTATTAATGATGTTACGGTCCGAGTTCTTGGAGCAGTTGAGATTGAGAACCGATATTTTGCACTTGTTCTCTCGGGCAATGATGATGACAAAAGCCCTGAAATAAGAGCAATGGTAACAAATAGCTATCCAGCACACAAGGATGCTGCTGCTGATTGGGACAAGAACAGATTGCTGTTGTGTCCAGTTCTCGGCTACTTTCTCGGACTTGCGACTGGCAGGAACGCTGCAGGGCGACCTACGAGCTGCTAGGGCTCTCTCAAAATCAGAACCTCTTCTACCAACCCGAGAGTATACAAACCTTGAACCGGCAACGCAAGGGTTGTTTGGTAAGCAGCTTTCTAATTGCACTAGTTACACCAAAGCACTGCAACAAGTCTTGTCACTAGTCCCGCCCCTCTTGAATGCCGAGGAGGCGGGAAAAGGCACAAGCGACGTCCTGGACCCACTGGCCGGACCTCTGGCCTTTGTAGACGTAGCCCACCTACTGCGAAACAGAAAAATTGCAGTACCAGCAGCATAAAACATTAAAACTCCCAGCCCTTACGGCCGCCTTGTCAGCCAGCCAGCCAGCCTGCCAAATTAAAAGTCTTGTTTTGGCTCACTTGCCCAAATTTAATTAAAATACAACTCAACTCCTTCCGTTTACATGTAGACTCGACTCATTTCCCCGAAATAGCCCTGACGCACACACTGTCCTACGTATTGCACGTTATCTTCCCGACGCGCCGAGTGCGTGACATAGTCGACAACGCTCCGCTGCAGCAACAAAAACAGCTGGTGGCCCACAACTCCCGACCCTCGACCAGCAGGGCCCGCCTTGGCTCTGGCCTCGGCCACACTGGCCGGCTGCGCGGCGATAGCCCCCCCTGCTCGGGCACGCGCCGGGCGGGCCCACTCCTGCACTTGCTTTGGACAACCAGCGCGCGCGAAGCCGGCGTAGTCCTCATTCGCGGCTGCCGCCAAGCAGTGTGCCTCCAGCAGGACGCGGGAGTTTCCTTCCTTGGCGGGCAGTGACCAGCGATTGGGCGGCTCCTCCGGGTAGGGCAGCCGGGCATAGAAAAGCATGTCCTCGTGCGCCCACTCGGACTTGGGGGAACAATTTAAGTGTGGCAGGTACATGTCAGTCACACCTTGCGTTTGCACGCGCACCTGCTTGCCCTGCAGCAGCCCGTCCTCCCCGCACACCCCCATAAATCTCCACAGTACCTCGCCCGCGCCCGCCGCAAGTGGCTTGCGGGGATCCACTCGATCCCAGTTCGTGGCCACGTTGGTCACCAGCGGCAGCTCCCCGACGGCTCTCTGCAGATCGCTACGCTTCGCGATTACTATGTCGCATGTCTGCACCTGGACCGCCTTGTCACCGCTGTAGGACGTGACGGCCGAGCCAGGGACTTGTCGCGCCGGGTCCGCTTGGGTCTGCGCCACGCAAGTAATCACAACTTCTCCGCATTCCACATCCTCGGGCCCCGCCTCTCCAAACAAACTCCGTCTGCTGTCCATGGCCTAAAGAACAAGGAATAAGGGCCAGCTTTTTTTTGCTTGGTTCCTAGCCAAGATTTTTCTTTCTTTCCTTGGTTCTTCTTAGCACAAAAACAAAAAAGGCGAAACATGCGCGAACCTCAGGAAGAGGAGGGGCGCGGGGGGGGGGGATTGTATGTGAAGAGAGAGAGAGGGAGGGAGAAAGGTGGGGGTGGGGAGTCATCTGGCTGTTCCCTTTTGTACACTTGGGCTCTCCCCCCCCCTCCCCCCCTCTCTCTTTCTCAAAGTTGTGGCTTGTCTAAGAGGCAAGGGGGGCTGGGGTGGAAGAAAGGAGGGGAAGCCCCGTCTTTGCAACGGGGCTCATGTCCGACAGTTCTGCTGGAGCCGATTTCAAACAGCTGTTAGGGCGGATAGTCACCGAGTTGCAGAAAAACCCCAAACCCCTACAAGCACGGCTTCATGTAACACAACGTCATTTGATCTTTGCGCGCGGGGCGGCACCGGAGACTGTATTTGGCATTCGCGCCTACGAGCTTGTTCCAGCCCTAGAAAAAGCTCGAGAAAAGATTCTCCTCCAGGTGCAGCAAGACACCAAAAGCTTGGCCTTATCCTCTGCTGTGCCCCGAACTCTTTGTCTGCAATGGTTTCCCTCCTCAAACGTTGTCACATAGAGGAAAGAGGATCTCACTCTATCCTCTCTTAGTTTCTCTCTTCACTAGTCAGTCGACTGAAGGAGGAACAGAACTCAAACGAACGAAAACATAACATAGGAGCTGACACTGTCATCCTGTTATTTACTAATACGACACCATGTCGACAGAGACCACCGAGGTGAGTGAATATTTGGAATCACAAGAACAAGAAGAGCTAATGCAACAAGAAGGAGGAGGATTGAATGAAGGAGGAGATGATCGGATGATGGAGGAGGACAAGAAGAAGAAGACGCAGGAGGAGGAGGAGTAGGTAGAGGAACAGAGATTAATAGACGAAGAGTAACAATAGGAGTAGGAGTAGGAGTAGGAGGAGGAGGAGGGAGAGGGAATGAAGGAGGAGAAGGAGGAGTAGAAGAGAGCTGGGAGGATGTAAGAGAATATGAAAGAGACGAAGATGAAGGAGGAGGAGGACTTGAACAAGAAGAGAGCAGTGGAGCATATGGTAATCCCATACCACCTGCCCACACAGGAGGAGGACGACAAATGATCGACTTGATTAATATTGAAGGGGAGGAGATCACAGTAGAGGAACAACAGTGGGTACAAGCCCACTATGACCTCTCTAAAGAAGATTTTGATAACACGATGGGGGCGGAGAAGGACACTTATGTGTGGATCCCTCATGATTTAAGAAAGAAGAGAGAGGAGTCGTACTAGAAGGGATGTCTATATCCCATTATCAAACACAGCACAACTCCTAGGCAAACTGGTCTCCAATCAAGAAGAGAGAAAGAAGGTGCAGCATATCAAGTTTGGGGATTCACATACCCAACTTGAACTACTTGATGCTATCTTTGGGGTGTACACCCAAGCTCTGATTTGGGAACGTTCGTACGGCCCACGGTGTGAGGGCTACCTCCAGTACGCAAACCCAAGGGCAAGGGCCAGACTCCTCGCGACTGGTCAGGAGGCAGTCGATATAGCAAAATGAAGACCATTCTAGGTTCAAAAAACTTGAATGGCGTATTCCAATTTTTTACGACTGAAATGAAGGCTTTGGAGGAGGGGAAGAATGAGATGGAGAAAAACATTAAGGCAGCAGGAGAAATTCATCCTGTGGTTGATGAGTTAGATAAGACCGACAGGATACTGACCAAGCTCAGACTGTTGGTGGGTGCGTTACTGCACAAGCAGGCGTGGAAGAGATGGATTCCTACCAAGGATCACTCTGTCCTTAAAACAACCACAGCTGCACCACCGGTCGTCAATAAAGCAGGTGTCGAACAATAATATTATGTGGAGAAATATAATTTTCTCAGATCTGCTTCTGAGTTGGCGGCCTTCATCACTCATGCTCAAAAGCTGTTGATATCTGAGAAGAAGAAGGCGAAAGAGAACGAGGAGTTCGAGAAGAAGATGAGACTGGAAAGAATGAAAGCAACAGTGAGTTGTGCAAGGGCACCCCCTCCGGCATATCTTCCCCCACCAGCTCCTGCCCACCAGCCCCTACACCCCCGGGCTCAACTACGGTGGTGGTCACAAACACTGAGAAGAAGGACAGACAAAAGATCATAAATGCCTTCAAGGGAAGAAAGCAGGAGTGGCAAGTCTCATGCTCTACGCCAGACAAAGACTCTGATGCTTCGCTTCTGAACAAGCTCAAAGAGATCAATGCCTGCATGAAGGCTTTTCCTTGTGACGAAACTCAGGAATATGAAGCTCTTGTTACTGTTTTTGATCAATCTTTAGTCTCAGAAGGATTCGATCTAACACAGTACAAGGTTTTGAGAAAGAAGGAGGAGTTTAAGAGAAACAATGCAACAGGCCTAGACGCTCAGTGTGAACTGGCGGTGGCCACACTCATTTCATATTTTCAATCTCATGGATACCAGCATCTCTGCACTGGTACTCTAATAGGATTTGAAATATTTGAGACAGTGGCGATGAGTTTGAGGAGTGCGGCTAGCTTGGCGGCGACCCTTACGGAGGTAGTTTCCTCCTATGGGTTATTCTATGGCCGCAAGCCGATCATTCTCTATTTTTTTTCGGCATTGCACTCAGTGCACCCGAGCAAACTTACTCAACTCATAGTATTACAACAATGCCCGACGTTTAGTACAGTGAAGTCCAATAACTTCCTCGAGACACACGTGTTCGAAGCTACGGTTCGAAACGCTGCTGCGGCAGCACTGTTCCAAGAAGTTATGAGTGCATGTTCTCACTTGGACACAGTCACGGAGGCACACATGGCACAGGCAGGCGGTGTACCTGTTGGCGCACAAGCCACGTACACAAACCGAGTTGCCGGTTGGAAGAGACAGAGAGAGCCAGACCTTAAGGTCTCATGCTGGAGGTGGTTCGCGGGCTTGCCGTGTAAGGCAGAGATGGAGCACAGAGAATGCTCTTTCAATCATGACAGGCAGAACCCAATAGCAAGGGCTAACTTTCTAAGTAAGACGGAAGGCCATGAACTGGGCCTTTTCCGGCTGCTTCAGACTGCCTCTACGAACGAAGGCTGGTATGCCAATCAGTGTGATGACGACGAGTTAAGAGAGGCAATTATTGCCTATATGAAGAGGATGGAGAAGAAGAAGGAGGAAAGGGAGAGACAAAAGAACAAAGAAGCCTCTCAAAGAGGACGAGGAGGAGGAGGAGAAGGACGAGGAGGAGGAGGAGCAGGACGAGGAGGAGGAGCATGGAAGGAGCCTCGAGGTGGCAGGGAACCCCTTATAGAGGAAGAGGAGGTCGGGGATTTAATCCTCATGGAGGAAGAGCTTTTCGGGCTCCAGCCCCCCCACCTAGAGGACTAGGAGGCTCATGGGCAAGCTCCAACCCAAACTTCGGTCGAGGTAAGGCTTATAACACTGCCTCGGACACCGATCCGTCATCCTACCCGGACGCTACTCAAGGTAATCGATTCGAGGTGGTGGAATGACAGAAGGGGGAAGGAGAGAGGAAGGAGAAAACCGTGAACTTTAACCCTAAATTCACAGTGTTTTCTAATGCTGTTGTGCAGACTGGGCCAACACTTCCTCTGTGTGAGAGCAAAGATGTGGGTATACAGAGGCTGCAGCCCCAAGGTAGCCTCATACCCGTTCACACATCACGATTACCAATGATAACTGATGCAAATAGGAAGGCGAAACTAGGCGTATCGCCTCGGCCAAGCAAACAATTACGAACAGACTCAATGTCAGCGATCGCGGCGGGCGGCGAGAAAAAAGACAATAAGTGCACTCAAGTGCCACAAGTCAATATCACTGACATAGTAAACGCACCGATACCGCTGAATAGTAAAAACGTTAGTGAGGGGAAACAAGAGGAGAAGAAGGAGGAGATGAAAGACTTGGAGACAAGACTCCAAAATTTGGAACGCAAAGTTCTTGTTCTCGCAGCAAATCTACACAGGCCCGATGCTTTGTGTTATACAGAACTTTATTGTGAAACTTTGAAAACTGTATTAAAAGTTGGTAATGATACGATGGCGAATATTAATATTGTCGGCCGGAAGTTCTTAAATCGATACCGGGATTGGGTGGACGTAAATATGAAAAATTCGACGGGCGCTTTGAAGGGAGTTAGTAGCCGGACGGTCATCACGGGCATCATCACACTAACCTTTAAATTAAAATCCGCACGAGTATACCGCATGGACCTTTATGTCGTCCCCGGTTACCACGGATCAATATTACTGTCGTATGACCAATTGGCTACGATGGGGGCTGTGATTGATTGCGCCGCACGGCGAGTGATATATGGAGTAAAAAGAGGAGAGGAGAGTGATATTGATCCCATTAACGCTACTGACTCTTATGAGGCTTATGAGCTGAGTCTAGCGATGGATCACAAAAAGATAGCCATCGTGCATGAGGCACTTGAGGTTTATGTTCACCCCCATGTCATAAGACCGGACGATCATCAAAATTACACGATAATGTAGTATATTTTCTATATAGTCTTTCCACAAGTCACTGACACTAATACTTGTGACTAAGTAGTAACTTTTATGACTAGGCGCATAAACGTCATTTCTAAGCTTCCGCACCGGTTTTATGCTTCAAAAACATTATATTAATAAATATGCTAAACAAACTCGTATTAATATAATTTCATGCATACTTCAAGTAGGAAGTGAGTATTAAATATGTATCACTAACGATTACAAGTGAGTGGCAAGTAGTCTCAAGTTAGTATCTGCCAGTGACGGAGTGACTAGTGTAAAACAGTGTCTCTCAACCAAGTTGAAGTGTCAGCTTCGGTACCGGTTTTATGCTTCAAAAACATTGTAAATATGCTGAACAAGCTAGTATTAATATATAATAATTTCATGCATAGTTCAAGTAGTATGTGAGTATGTATAACGACTATAAGTGAATGGCTGCCACCAGTAACCAACTTGAAAATTTCTAGTCACATTTGAATTTGAATTTGAATTTGAAGTAATATCATTAGAATTTAATCAATTAAATATAATTACGTTGATTTTGATGTAAAACAACATAAAAACTAAGAAAAACCAAGCTCAGACAAGCCAAAACCACAATCTAGCCAAAATATAGCTAACGGTCGAAAAACAGTTGTAACTGCTAGAAATTCAATTTTTTTAAAACTTTTTTGTTTAAAATAGTTAAAATACATTAAAATCTTTCATTTTCATGCTACTCCCATCAATTTTCAAAACCTTTAGACTTAGCTTAAGTGGCAAGTAGTCTTAGTGTCACAGTGCCGGACTAGTGTACAACACAGTCACTGACTCTGAAATCTAAGCTTCCGCACCGGTTTTATGCTTCAAAAACATTTTAAATATGCTAAAAAAACTAGTATTAATATAATTTCATGATTAGTTCAAGTAGTCAGTGAGTATGTATAACAATTACAAGTGAGTGGCTGCCACCAGTAACCAACTTGAAAATTTCTAGTCACATTTGAATTTGAATTTGAAGTAATATCATTAGAATTTAATAAACTAAATATAATTACGTTGATTTTGATGTAAAACAACATAAAAACAAAGAAAAACCAAGCTCAGACAAGCCCAAACCACAATGTAGCCAAAATATACATAACGGTCGAAAAACAGTTGTAACGGCTAGAAATTCAAATTTTTTTACATTTTTTTGTTTAAAATAGTTAAAATACATTAAAATCTTTCATTGCCATGCTACTCCCATCAATTTTTAAAACCTTTAGACTTAGCTTGCATGTTAGCTTGCATTATATCCGGTCGAAGCCATTAACATAAACGACAACAACAAGCAAGATATGACGCAGTTATCACGCAAATACTACATCAAAACCAAACATAAGTGTCATATAAAAGGGATAAGAGTAAATCAAATCATCCACAAGCAGTAAGCTTACACATAATACAAAACAAGTGATACAACAAACAACAAATGACGCTATGGCACGAAAACACTGTAGACACTGTCGACTATCGATGCTACTAGGAACACTCTGTCCTACTGCCTATCCAGGTTCTTTTGCAACGCTATGTCCTCAACTAACAATAAAAAGGCAGGAATACTCTCTCCTCTCGGCCGAACACTCTAATGCGGGCTTCACACCCTCAACGAAAACCTGTGGGGAATATCCTCTCACCAAAAAAGGACAAACGAGAGGGGGGTTGTTTCTAAGGTCCCAACACCCCCCTCGTTTTGAATTTTCCTATCGCAGACGATTTTTTACAAAGTCTGTCGTATTAAGAGATTTCATCGTTTTACCATGTTTTTTCACGTATCCCCACAGACAGAAAACGAGGCAGATCGAAAAAACATTTGCTCATTTGCTCAAAATTCTGAGCATTCGTGCAAAAAAATAAAGAAACGGCAAATTCGTCCGCACTTTACGACATACCGCATTGCGATGACCATTTTTATTATTTTAGGGAAATACTACAATTCTAAAATTATCTTTTTCTTTTTGTGTCGTTTGGTTTCAATTATGTTTTCTGGTTGTATGTCTTCTTTTTTTAACTGTTGCTTTATTTTCTTCTCCTTCGTTATCTCTTGAACTTGTTCGTTAATTTGCTTTTGATCGTCAACTGGTTTTTCAAACTTAGTCTTTAATAACTCATGGGGGCTAACTAGTTCTTTATTAGATAGCACAATCTTAAATCAATTTCTACCCAAAACCGTATATATCTGCTTTGACTAAGTTCGTCCGCCTTTTGAAAATAGATTTCGTTGAACTTCTCGTCTTACCCTATCGCCAGGTTCAAATTCGTTAATACTTTCATCTCTTTCAATTTTTTGTTTATTAGTAGCTTTTCCTTTCAATACATCAATTAGTCTAGCTTTGATTGTTGGATGAAACCTCATGTTGTAAGCTTTGGCTATGTCATCAATGTATGAGACCAGTCAAAGTTCCCATTAGTTTCAAATAGTATGTCAAGCCACCTTCTAATAGTTCTAATAACTCTGTCGACTATCGCAAGTGCTTTGTGGTCTCCTACTTCAACTGTTCTGTGTTCAATGTTATGTTCATCAAAATATTTATTAACTGCTCCTTTGTATTCTCCACTGCTATCTGTTGTAATGATTTCTGGGATATATGGAATAGATTTCAAACCAGTATATACTTCATTCGCAGTTTTATTTTTTAGCGGTCTAACTTCTAAAAATCTACTATTATTATCAATCCAAACCAACAGAAATACATATTTTTATTACCTAGTTTATCTTTTAACTTAGACATATCCGCTAAATCTACGAACACTTGTTTCAATGGTTCATCAGCTCATATCGTATTCCATTTCTTACTTTGTTTTTTCTGAAAATGTAATTCTAATGCCTGTTGATCTTTCAGTTCTTGTAATTCGTCGTCCATTGTAGGGACACCCTACGACCCGGAAGGTTCTAATACTTAATGACACCTAATGCTTTATCTCTATATATTAATCTTTGTTTTTTTTCTAGTTCAAAACAATAATTAGAACAAAACTCGTAAGTATAAAATCAGTCGAATGTATCATCAATTGCTGTAATCTGTCTGTTCGCTAAACACAGAGTTAATCCACACACATAGCAACTATTGAAGTCGTAATCACGATGATTATATAAATAGTCCATAATGTGTAAACGAACATCTAACGGTAGGTTCTTTATCTTGTTCATCTATATTAGAATTTTAAAATATCTTAGATGTATCATTATTTTCTTTTTTCGCTTTTTCAGGTTGTTGATTGTAAACATTAACTGATATGTTTGACTTCTTGCCCTTTCCTTTCTTCGGCTTAGGCCCTTCCTCTTCTTCCTCAGAACTTTCATTATCCTCACTTTCTTCTTCCACTTTCTTTTTTACCATTCTCTTTTTCTTCTGTTTAGTCTTAAGTTTCATACTGCAACACGTCGTGCAACAATATCTACAAAGTCCTGTTCGACCTCTTCTTCACTTTCACTGCTTTCTTCAATCTACTCACCATCTCTACCATCTATCATATCCCTCGCCAACTGCTTCTTAGTATTTCTTTTACATTCTTCACCTCTTCCTCCGCGAGCAGTTCCTTAGCCCTTTCAATCTTTCTTTGCTTAGCCTGCTTCTTCTTCACCTCCCAACCCTTTTCAAGATTCTTCATCGCGACCTCTCTATTACCTCTCTGCATTTTATGACTTGTTTATATTAATATACAAAATAATATTATTTAGTTTTTATTAATAAATAATTTTTTGACAAATATAATAATGAGTCAATTCAAAAGTTTATTAGGTCTTAATGAGCTGGCTGTTGATAGTCTAAATATTAACCTTGATTTAACTAACACGAACATAGTGGGCTTAAACACAGACAGAGTACCAGAAGATGTCGACTCCGTAAATCTTTATTACACTGACAGCCGATTTGACACACGACTGGCTACCAAAAACACGGGGGGATATTAAAGAAGGAAGCAGTTTATACTACACAGAACAATGAGTGAGTGACAACGACGAGGTTAAAACCTCAACTCAACACCGCTCTAATACGAGTAATCCGCACCAAACCAGCTTAGTTAATCTGTTAGACACAAACATATTCGCACAAACGGTCGGCCAATACTTAACATATAATGATGTAGATGGCAAATGGAGAAATACCTACCTCGGATCAATTAACACACTATCTGATGTAGTTATAACCGCACCAATAGCCACAAATAGCTATCTAACATATAATTCTATAAACTGGGTAAATAAAACCTTTCCGATAAATGTTGATGAATCAGGCAATATTAGTATGGGTGGATATTTAAACATAACAGGAGTTAATTTATTGAATGCAAAAGATGTTGATGATTGGATAACAGAACACATAGCGAACAATGCGAAAGTGTCCGCGGATAGTTCAATTAATACACACAGCGATGTATTAGTTACTGGCACACCCGCAGATAATCAATTGCTTATTTATATCACGGAACAATGGAGAAATGTGGCATCGCCTTTTCTGAGATTAGACGGCACCGTTAATATGGCAGGAGCGCTAAACTGGGAGGGTTTAACATGACAAATGTGGGCACGGTTGACAGCATTGATGTTTCTGCACTTGATGCTGCAGTGGTTAAACTAACAGGAGATCAAACCATAGCAGGAACGAAAACATTCAACAACCAAATTTCAATGGGTACTAATCTGGTTCCAACATTAGCAGACCATGTAGCTAACAAAAAATACATTGATGATAATTGTGTGAAATTAACAACTGACCAAACGATAGCAGGAACAAAAACATTCAACAATCAAATTTCAATTGATACTAATCTGGTTCCAACATTAGCAGACCATATAGCTAACAAAAAATACGTTGATGATAATTGTGTGAAACTAACAACAGACCAAACAATAGCAGGAACGAAAACATTTAGTGATAAAATAACAACTTCATTAATATCAACAATAAGCAGACCAATAATTATAGGAAACACAACAAAATCAACAAATGGGGCAACAGGAAGCTTAGAATTATACTGAACGGCAAGCAATATCGGAGGGGCACATTTACAAGCGATAACAACGGCAGATGCTTACCCCACATTTCAATTATTAAACTGGTCGCACGACAACATAACCTTAAACTTTGATTCTTATTGGGATGGCACTAACTGGAAATCAAGTAATGCTGGTTCAAATTTCCAAATATTAAAAGGAAACAATAAACTCAGTTTTAGCTATAAATCAGGAATAACGGCAGGAAACAATATAACATGGTCTGAGGCGATGAATATAAGCACAGCAGGAGTACTAACGGCAAATGCGATAAAAGCGAATGCGGGAGTATCAACGACTACATTAACAGCGAGCGGATTATTAACAGTGGATGGATGTTGTAAATTATCTATTCAAAATAAAGTAGATGGAGGAAATGGGCAATGCATATTTCTTTGGGATACGGACAATCCGAGTTGGGGGATTTATATGGCAACTCCCGGAGCGAGTAAAAGTTTAATAGGTTTGGTCGGGTCATTAGCAGTAGCAGGAAATGATTTTGCTTTGTATGGCTTTCGTTGTAGAGTTGCTAACTATGCTACGATGGGTTTTATATGGGAGAATTCAGGGGAGCAACTATTGATGTCGTTGAATGGTCTTAATGGAACTTTATGGACAAACGGATTAATAACGGCAAGCGCGGGAGTATCAACAACCACACTCACGGCGAGTGGGGAGATAAAGGCAAATGGCGGATTAAACATGAATAGCCAAAATATTACAAATACGGGCTCGTTAAATGGTAGAGTCGTTTCGACTTTGTTTACAGAGCACGATGCGAATAAGGCGAAAGTGCCAGCCGATGGTAGCATAGAAGCACACAGCGATGTAGTAATAACGACACCAGCAAATGGTCAATTATTAACATACAATGGAACAAACTGGGTAAAGTCAACAGGGTCTCTGGCTTTTCTTGCTTTATCAGGCGGGACAATGACAGGGGATGTAAAATATGGGGCTTCTGCTTTTACTCTATACACAGCCCCGCAGACTATGACAATCAATTCTTTACCTTCTCCTTTCGTCGCTTCTGCTTCTAATGAATACTATCCAGCATATTATGCTTTTAATGCCGACCAGAACGATTATTGGAGCACTGCTATATACTATAATGACACGACAGGAGTTTATTCAAGAACACCAGCAACCACGAACACATGGGGAGGAACACCATACACAGGCGAATATATAAAAATTGATTTAGGGGCGATATACAAAATAAAAAATTATTATGTTAGGTCTTCGTCCGCTAACTTTATTGAAACAACCTCGAGCATTTGGTATGTAGGAACAAGTGCTGATAACATTACATACACTTTATGGGATAGCAGGAGCGGAGAGGCGTGGGCTTCACAATCAACTAAAACATATACGCCCGCTTCAAATGCTACTGCCAGATATGTCATTTTCATAGTAAATAAGACTGGAAGTGGAGGAACTTCATTTAGAAGTCAGCCACGTATAGCCAGTTTGTATTTTGATTATGAGACATTTAATTATGATAACGAATGTTTGAAATATCGCAGGCTACACATTAACAACGAGCGGAGCAATAACGACTACTGGAACCATAACAGCAAGTGGAACCATAACGGCTAATGCTGGATTAACAGGAACCACATTAACAGCCAGCGGATTAATTACGGCTAGTGCTGGGGTATCGGGAACCACATTAACGACCAGCGGATTAATTACGGCTAATGTGGGAATATCAGTTGTAAATAGCACGGCAGACATAAGGGGGGAAGCGAGAAGCGGGTCTCACGCTACACCAGTAGGTTTATATGTTTCCGCTAATCTTGGCCCATCGTCTGGGGGTGTTGAATTCAGACACGGCAACGGGACACAAGGAGTTGGAATTGGTTATAATTCAGTATATGCTACGGGAAGCAGCGTAAATCAAGATTTAAATTTTTATGCGCGAGGGAGTGAGTCATTAATTGCTCAGAGTAATTTTTATACTAGTGCGATGTTAGTAGCAGATGGAGGAAGTAAGTTATCCATTCAAAACAACGTAGACGGAGGAAATGGACAAGGAATTTTTATGTGGGATACACCGGATAGTAATTGGGGTATTTATATTGCATCTTCTGGGGCGGGTAAAGCATTAAATGGAGGAACTGCTCCCGCCGCACTTAATAACGATTTCACCTCTCATGCTATCAGATTTAGAGTGAATAATACTTCAACTAATGGTTTCATATGGGAAAACGCATCAAATGCTTGTAAAATGTCATTAAGAGCAGACAATGGTCAATTAGTCGTTCCGCTAAATGTTTATGTGACTTCTGATAGAAGATTAAAAACAGATATTAAAGAATGTCCTGGTTTAGAATTGATTAATAAACTAAATCCAGTCAGTTTTCGTATGATTGAAAACAAAACACCTCTGAGAATGGGTATGATAGCACAGGAATTAGATGACATACTACGAGAATTAAATATGTCAGACTTTGCTGGATTATCTAAAACCCCTATTATGTTTCCATGTGAGAAGCAAAGAGCAGAATGTGAATTGAAAGGAGAATGTATCAAGCCACAAGACGTCAAAATGGTTGATACTGGCGATTATAGTTATACGATTGCTTATCCTGAGTTTATAGCGCCCTTAATTAAGGCAGTTCAACAATTATCAGAAAAAATCAATCATTTAGAAAAAGAAAATAAAACTTTACTTAATATATTACAAGACCAAGCAAACCAATTAGCAGAAATCCGAACAGTCGTTTTCCCTCCCAATGCCCCCTAGATTACACCCACCACCACCAATCATAGAGACGGAAGACCTCACACCCGAGTTGAAGAACCGTGTGCTAGATGTCCAAATTAAGCAGAAAGAAAAAAAATTAGACCACGAATACGAGGACAGCTGGGATTGCTGTTTGACTAAGCGAAAAACTGACAGCCGACTTATTAAATACTTATTTCAAATGGGTATAATTATCGCGATTATAACCCTTTGTATCGTGAGGCTGTCTGAAAAGAACTTACCGTGTGAGGTTGCCAATACTTATGTAGGTATTTTGACCTTACTCATCGGCATTTGCCTTCCATCACCTTCTAGTTCAAAGAATTGAGCATTCAAACGAATAGATTTTATACCACGAAGCATCATTTGAACATATTAAAGGTTTAGCTTCATCAAAACTCACACACCAATCACTCATCGGCTTATACACACATCCTTTTTGAATACAATAATACAATAAATACAACTTTCATTCTTTTTTTCGCCGACCCTCGAATAGAAATCACAAGCGGTCCGAGCAGAAATATTAATTAATAAAAAGTTTATGAGCAGTAATATAGGGCATCATGACAGACTATAAATACCAGAAGATTATTTTTCTGAGCAATGATTTTCCAGGCGGGGTTAATGGTAGCAAGACATTTGACAAAAACATTCAAATGAACTTTACACCGACTAGAATGAATGTTAAGTTTATCCACTATATGAATCATTCAGCCGAGACGAAAACAAAAATCCTTTATATGGACCGCATCGGGATTATCGGCACATTCGCAGACAGCACCACGGCAAACATTTCAAATCTCGGCTACAACTTAGGAGTAGTAGGCTGGACCGACGGGCAATACACTTTTAAAGTGCTTAAAACAGACAGCGGTAATATTGAGACTGACCAACTAGCTGGAAGAATTGTTATTTGTTTAGAATTTCTTGGCTAATATTTATATAAACGATGGAGAAAATCAATAATGTAAAGGTGAAACCAGTTAAGCAAACGGAGATGGAGACAAGTTGGCTAAAGGACATAAGTTGTTTGATGAGGCGTTCGCTAACATTTTTCTTCTCGCTAGCAAGAAGAGTGGCAAGACGACCGCACTGTTCGAAATCTTGAAACGAACGACCGACAAAAGGACCCGCATTGTTATTATAGCCAGCACGATACACAAGGACCACATTTACAAAGAAATGGTTAAGCACTTCAAGAAGACGGGAAACCCGATGGCTATATATACATATTTGAAAACGGACGGCTACAGTGTGATTGATTACGAGTTAGATAAGCTGAATAAACCCGATGAAGAGCAAGAAGAAGGAGAGATTGTACGGGATGAGAAAGAGGGAGAACCGAAGCCGAACTCTGGACGAGCGTGATAACGGAAGTTTCGAGCCCACCTCTCCGCTCAGGATTGGAGGCGTTGAGGGTCGGTTGGGCGGGCATTTTCGCGATCAAGCAAGACATTGAGTAGGTATCCATGGCCGTTTCGGAACAGGCGATAGCGAACGGCTATGAGCCATACCGCCATGTGTCATTGTTGAAAACGGAGATAATGTCTTTGTCGTAGCCTTGCCACTCCCTGAAATCGGTCGGGGATTGTAGGTGGCTGGGGGCGATAGTAGCTCCGCCTATGGTAGGGAGGCGAGGGTGAAATATATGTGACGCCACTATCTGATACGCAGGGGGTAGTGGACGGTTATTGGGCACTCTCCTCAAGGGGCACTCCGAGGGCCTCCTTGATTTGGCGCAACTCGTCACCTTCCGCCGACAGATTGAATGGGAGATCGCGGCGCTTTCGGAGGTGATAGTTATTAGGCCCGATATGCCTGAACCTCGTCCGGGAGGGGTAGGCCCGCTCTCTCCAGGAGTCGGTAGTAGGCACTGATATCCAATTGTGACCATCGGAGCCTTCGGAGCTCGTAGGGTTCTAAGAGCTGTTTGGGCAGCGCTTTGATGCTATAGAATCGTAGCACATACGCTCTTTGTTGATCGGACAAGTTAGCACAGCCTGTGATGGTCCGAGTCAACGCCCACTGCTCCATGGTCAGTGATGTAGGGTCCCCCGGAATGGGTGTGTAGGGTACCACGTGTGGGAGTGGATTTTCGGGCCAGGTCGGCGGGCCCTGAGGAACTTCCCACGGTCTAGTAACTGGTTACTGCCATGGTCGTTCCCTCTCATGAGATTTGTGCTCCAGACACATAATATTATTATGTGGTCCCCATCGCTCTGGCGACATATATAGGTCGGGGTCAAGGATCCACTTGTGTCCGCAGTTATAGCTGCCATTGGAGGGCACTGGATGCACTCCACCGCAGGTCACTCGGAGACGGTTCTCGTCATGTGCCGCGTAGTTGTAGGATGGGGTGTGAGAGTATACCCCCCGCTCATCTTGGATTGGTGGAAGTGGCGGTGGTATGCTTTCCTCAGGGACGACCCCGTGGGCCGGTTCGTCCTCAAAATAGTGAGGTTCCGGTACCCAGTTGACCTGGTTGCCAACGAGCATATGCCGATATGGCTCCGCCGTTGGTTCGAACGGATTAGAACGACGATTGGTTGTATGTTTGGGCGCTGGGCATTCAAACCGTAGGCGGCGCTCTGCGTCCGTGATATCCGGGTACGGAGGGTATATGCGGTGCATTTGGCGTGACGCTGGGTCAAAGGTGTATCGGACGGATTTTTCGCACTCCTCGCTCGCCTCGTTCCCTTGGAAGAGGTGGGAATCCATTCCCCGCAACATGGTTTGCATCGGGATGCGATACGGCATCAACAATCGGTTGACGCGTGCATAGTTGACCCTCTGGGGCGGGCTGGAAGGGGAAGGTTTGGGCACCCCAATTTGGATTCCCATCGGATGAGACGGTAGATTTTCTGGCTTACCGGTCTATCCCCATGACAGTATACCGGTCGGTCGATCGGGCCGTATACGTACGGGATATCATCCTTTTTGTGGAAGTATGCCACAAATTCCTCTTTCCTGCCCCAGTGTCGGGGTTGTTCAGGTGGTGGGCAGCGATGGTGTTGATAATCCATGTTGTGAGGTGCGGGGACGAGTTTTTCCTCCTCGACCGGGTTTAACCCGTCGCTGTATTTGTCGGGCTCGGTTTTATCCTTGCACCCGAACCGCCGCCAATATTCACGGCGAGCCTTTAAGCGTCGCTTAGCTCGGTTGCGCGCCATGGCTTCAGCATCACTGTCCTCCCCCGTGGGTCGACGTCCTCATCCGTCGGGGGTGAGGAAGGTGTGCGCGCAACACTAGCAGGCGTTGCGGTTCCCTCCGGGCTCATGTGGGTAAGCTCGGTGTTCGAGTGATCGGAAAGAGTGCTGAGTGGGGTTCTAGGTGAGGTAGGGCTCGGTCGGGGTTGGGCGGGTCCCTCCGGAATGGTTCCGGCCCATTGGAATCCGAGTGTGCTGTTTTGTGTCGTTTGTGTGGTGGGGTGGCGAACCTGGGGCTCCGACATAGGTAAATCGGACGCAGACGGTTGTTTGGCCTCCGGCGGCGCCCCTGCTATCGGCTGGCCTTTTTGCCTCTGGTTCGATGCTTTCCCCTTGTCGACCGCGATGACTTGCATTAGCAAGTGTACCACCGCGATAACGCACATCGACACCACGCACGCTAATAGGAACGCTAGGTACTGCTCCAGCGCTGTTTGCATGCCTATAGGTGGCATAAGGGCTTGATTGTCGGTATGTCTGTGAGCCAAAATTATGAGCAAGGCAAGTGTGTTTGCTATGAATTATGGGATGTTTGTCGTCTTTGCACACTTGCTTACTTATGTACAGGTTAACAGGGGGATTTGGGTGCGACGTGAGCCCTTGGATCCCTTCGCCCGTCCGTACTTAATGCCTCTGGATTATATATGAATCGGGCTGTCTAGGAATAGGGACACTTAAGTGCATGAATGAGGTATATATGCTTATGGCTCTTGGTGCTTTCCAACCTTCCACCCAAACAACAAGATAGGGAGGACGTGACATAAATGACGTAACATTCTGTGGAGAATAATTTATCACACCCTACACATGCCAGAGCCGCGGGAGGCGGGCTAGTAACTCGGGAGGAGGCAAGTGTGATGTGCAATGGCCAGGTTGAGCTAGCCAGAAATTATACCGAATCATGGTGGTAACACCAACTACCGACCAATCAACATACCTTCAGGGCCGTCGCACCCCACGGAAGGCGGGGCAGGGTCATTTTTCCCGTTTGTTACATCATGTTAGGTCCAATCCCCTCTTTCCCATGGAAGAGCGGACTTAGGTAGTATTTTAAACAAGACAGAGGTATCTTCGGGTGTGTCCCCAGTATGGCAGTGGCTAGGTTTCCGCTTGGTGCGGTTTGGCCCGGTACCCCTGTACTACCCGTGTTTGGCTATGCATTTCATCGATCATCACCTCGACTACTTTCGAGCTCGTTTGGATTTAGCAGCTTGGCCTAATCGGCCGGGCTTGTATTTCCCCGGTGCTGGTACCCCTATGAGACCGGTAGAGATGCCTTCGGCGGCTATCTTGTCCATACCCGTATTGGGATTCGGCCATGTTGGAGGTCGAATGGGTAATCTAGCACCATGCGCGGCCATACTTGGATCTGCCAGGGCTTGTATCCGGGCGATTTATCGGTAATGCCCTTCCAGAACGTCTCTATGTTTTCCCTGTCCCGATACAGCAGGTAGAAGACTCGGGATTCAGGATTGTCAAGGTCTTGGAGTGACCGATAAAACTGTAGGATGGGCGGTTCGGCCGAGGTCGCTTTGTTCGCCCTGGTGGCGCGGACCTTCGGTTCCCATTCCTTGACCTTCATTAGGAAGAAGTCATTTAGGCAATCGTCGCCTACGTGGGCCGTCGGTACGTAGGATATATACCTTACCCACGTGCCAATGGATGGCCTTAACGTCTTCGCCTTTCTTCAGCTTGGGCTCACCCGGTGGGCGCTGAGGGGCGATATCCGCTTTTTCCTCCTGTTCGGTCTGCGGATGGATATCCGGCCGCGGAGCTATGACTGCCGGGGAGGGTCCGTCATTTATAGACACTGAATACAGTCATTTGTTAGAGTTCTAGAAATTCCTTTCACGTGACAAATCACATGATCGAAGCATATGATTTGTTACAACTTTAGTCAAGAGTTTGTTCCCATTAAATTCGTTTCGACATTTATTCGAAGGGTAATCTAGAGAGGATTATTGATAGCGTTCTGGAGGAGAATGGCTACAACAGGTTATGAGAGAGCGCAAGTTGCACTCAAATGCCCACGCCTGCCCTCTAAGCCCATTGCCACTTTCGATGACTGGCGTTAGTCGTTTTTGCAGTTTGTAGAGGGAATAGATCCTAAGTTTTTAGTGTTCCTTGCAGATGATAACGCACCACTGACGCTTAATGAGTTGAAGGCCTACATTACCCCGTCTGAAGTTGATATTAAGAAGAGTAGAGAGGAACTCGAGGCCGCGGATCCACCGACGGAGACCGAGGAGCAGAAGGCTGCAGTCGACGCGCTTGCTGCTGGCTTCGGCTACGAGGATTTGGAAGCATGCTTGCAGGAAAAGGTTAGGCTGCAATGTCAAGTGCGATTACGCTCATTTCTATCTGATGCACTGCAGGGACACTCAGCATTGCTTACCTTGCGTAGTACAGGTAATCACCCTAGTGAGATGTGGGCGAGATTGAATGAGAAGTATGCCCATGTGGGGCATATTTCAAATCACAAGTTGTTACAGGAATTATTTACTGATAGGATAGGGCCATCCACCAACGTAGAGGAGTGGATAGAAAGACAGGCGCATAGATACAAGAAATTAGCAAAGCGAAATTTACCCTTCCCAGATCAGTTCAAGTGTGTGGCAACACTTCAATGCCTTAAGAACTCTAAACATGCTGTCTTAGGCGACGCTGGCAACTAACTGTACTTGAGTAAAGCCGACGCGGACAAACAGGACTATGAAGGTCTCTGCGCTAGGATGGAAGGGCTTTTACAAGCGGCAGAAATAAGTAAGCCTAAGAAAACGACTTCGAGCGACAAGCAAACAGCTACTAATAACATTGTTGCTTGCAGGCGATCGTGCGAAGCCGAAGGCTGAGGAGAAGACGACTAAGACTCCTGGTGTTTCAATTGCAGACGGGACCACCTTAGTAAGGATTGTCGTGTCCGGTGTCTTAGGCCTGAGAGTGTTAATAAGCCGACGCACTCGGGAAACGAATGCAAGATTCGAGGTCCTGTCAACAACAGAAATAAATTCAACGCGGGCGGGCGGAACCGCAACCGGCGAGCATCCAATGGACGCAACGGACGAGGGGACTGCCCAACAACAACGACAGAAACCGTAATAGTGTTATAACATGCGCCATACTGCCAACGTGGCGAGAGAAATGAAAGCAGCGGTCCATGACGAAGTGGACGACGCCTGGGTAGGCATGGCCGTCGATGGCGAAGTCGACCTCAACGACTTGCCACCCCTGATGGAGATCGATACGGCCAAGACATTCCCTGTCTTGACTCGCAAGCCCTACGCCGGAAACTTCGAAAGAGTTACAGGAGTTAAGAGACCGGTCGACAACGATGGCAGCAACGCTAACGCACATCAAGGAGCGCAAAAGAAACCAAAAGTCGCCGACAACGAACCACCCAAACAGCGATTGAAGAACTGCGCACATGGTTATCAACGGGGCGTGTGCCTTCTGGGACTGCCCGCTGATCATGAAGGACGACCCCAACGAAGGCGCAGCAGAGGCGGGAGCCAAGTCGGTGGGTGACAACCGCAACCTCCGACGGCGATCTGTACGGCACGACACTAACAGAGAAACGACTGAAGAGGTTCAGGTAATAGAATACATCTTGGAAAGATTAAGTAAAAGGACCGACCTGTCTCGTTCGCAAGTAAGCTCACTAATGCTCATTGTCCAATGCTTGGTAGACCCCTGGCAGTGCGTGCAAGAAGGTGACCTCGAAGGAAGTTACGACTACCCAGGTATGGAAACGCACGTTCCGACGCCGCCACGGGGGTAAGTAATCATTCGATAGGCTTCGTGGGACTCACTGTAGAAGGTGAGGAGGTAGCGCACAAAGACTCTGACGATAACGAGATGCGTTTGGAGTTGCCCCTCCGCTCTCCGGATAGTTTAGTAGATGCCATAGGTGCAGCAATGCCGATAACTGCTACGACGGCGAGAGCCTCCAATGCCCCAGCTACTATAGAGGCAGAGGAGGATAGTGATAGTGTGCTCACAGAGGATAAGACTGAGACAAAGACACAAGAAATGGAGAGTTCACTAGCATCGATAGGAACAGTGACACCACATATGGACTTTCAGTCCTTCACAGCCACCAGGCCTAGAGAAATACCGTGGGATAGCTTAACACGGGAACAGAAAATAGACGAAAATGATTATCGATCCAAACTGAATGTGTCGGTGTTTCTTCGTAAGCTGCACAGAAAGACGGTGGACCCGCACGGATTCCCAGTGCCACCGAGACACTGGCCACCAACATGGCGATTGGGAGCTCCAACTAGCTATATTGTGCCTAGGGAAGAGCCATGGTACCGTAGCGACGAGGTAAAGAAAGGGATACCATCGTTGTCGTGGTTACCACACTTCACCATCCCACACTCATCTGTATCAATTGAGCATAAAATGACACCGGTGGGCAGACCAGTTTGGCAGCAGAGTAGCAGACCAAAAACCCCTGTAGGAGTTATATTTCCATTAAATATACTTGATAGAGATCAAGTCATTACGACCACTCCCTCATCGAACCCAATTATCACCGATGGACCCTCGTTTTGGGCCATCGACGTACATTACTGCTTTAGACATGCTACAATTATGGAGATGGAGTACTGGAGCTTGCGTTTAGGTTTCAACATCATACCTGGCGACTGGCAGACGGTGGTGGGACGCTGCAAGCTCTGCGCCAATTTTCAACCACCAGGTATTTACCCCGCAGACTTACCACATTCATTACACGAACCACCTGCATCGTGTGAGCGTTGTGATAAAACACAAGACTTAATGCATCCCATGAAGAGATGTATGGGTTGTAAGTGGTTATGGTACTGTAACAAAGAACATCAGAGGGAAGATTGGAAAGCACATAAATATTTCTGTCAGTTTGCGGTCTCCGACGTAAACAATAGACTGACTAGCGAGACACAGTTACAATTCTTGCCGCCTTGCGGCATAGGATCGGTTAGTTTCCACTACGCAATATTTGCTTTCCAACGCCTCACCAGGTACGAGATTGTGCTTGGAGGACCGGCGGGGACAAGGTACCAGATGCCAGCACGCTACGACAAAGAAGACACAAGGTACCAGATGCCAGCATGCTACGACAAAGAAGACCTTAGGAGGGTGTACAGGAGGTTGTATGGCTTCACCGATTATGGTATTATATCACCCCTCACCATACTACAGGCACACGTTAGACAGTCAGCTAGTGACTTAGATTACCAGCCGTCGAGAGTACACTCAACATTCACTGCCACCGCAATAGACCCCGACACTACGGTCCGGGGAGAGGAAGAAGCAATGGTAGAAACAGCAGTGGCATATAGGGTAGATGAGACAGCGACAGTGCCGACGATAGTGGACTCAGGGTGCAATAGAACGCTAGTGCACCACACGATGCCCATGAGTGGAGTAAAGACGGGGAAAATGGTACATTTAGCGGGGATAACAGAGCACACAATGGAGGTCAATGTGACGGCAGATGCGTCTTTGCCCGTGATAGACGGCAAATGTAGCGAGACTAGCTTACATTTGCAGAAGGCGTTAGTTAGCAAGAAGACCCCCTACTCGTTACTGTCCCCTGGAGTACTTGATCACACTTACAAGTATGCAACCGTTTTTCAGAACAGAAAGGTAATAATGCTACGTAACCCGCTAACAATTGATCCACTCTAGAATTCCATCGCATGTTAGGCCACGCCGGCGTTAGAGTTATGGAGGAATGGGCAAAGAGGAATGGCCGAACTATCGTAGGTAAGAGAATAAGAGAATTGATCACAACTGCCTGCACAGGTTGCAACCAGTCCAAAGTTACGAGGCTACCTGTCTTCAAAGCGAACCCAGGCATCGATTCGGGCTTCCACATAGGCGAGTGCCTACATATGGATTCGAGAGGACCATGGGGCGTGAAGTCATTACAAGGGAACAGGTATAAACTCATCCTAAAAGATAAGGAGAGTCAGTTTGGTTTTAAGAATTTCACACCAACAAGAGAGGAGGAATTGTATTTGCCTTTTGTGCAGAAAGTGATTGCGTTCTTTGCTGCACAGACCGGCAACACAGTAAAACAGTTACGATGTGTTGGCGAATACAATACCAAACGTTTGCAGGAGTTCTGCGACCGGAATGGAATCATTCTGAAGACCACACCGAGGGACGAGCCCAGGTCTAACCCTGTCGCAGAAAGAGATCATAGGACAAGCGAGGTAAGAGCAACGTTAACAGCTATGAGATTTGATGCACATTTACCACCGTCATTTTGGCAGGAGATGGAGATGGCTGAGTGGATGATTCGACTCGTCACACCCATCCCTATGGGAAAGTACAAAGGAAGAACACCATATGAGCTACTAGCTTTGCGAAGGCAACCACCGAAAGATTTCTTACACCCTATTGGCTGCCTAGCGTGGGTGCGTTTGTGGGAATCAAAGAAAGGGATGGCAATGGCTGTGCCAGGCGTGTTGGTGGGGTACAACTTATTTCGTAGACTCTACCGCATTACATGTTAGAAAAACAGAAGGTAGAGGAACATAGGAACGTGAGATTTGATCATACCAGGCATGGATACACTGCACGTACGACCCCACAACCATGGAACGTCGATGACAGCATCGAACATGGGGAAATGCAAGCCCCATCGATTTTTCCCACAGACGGAGGTGGACAAATTTCAAAGCCATGAAACTCCGCGACAAACCGACACAAGAGAAAATGACGAAGTTGAGGACGAGTCATCTATTGTAGTGGTAGAGCACGACACAGCACCTACACGAAGCATAGCACGACCACTACCACACATACCAGCGCTAGAACGCATCGCACGAGCTGAGGACACACCGGTAGTGCTCAGAAACAGAAACAGACTACCATCGCGAAGTTCAGTTAGACGGATTCGGCTTGTGGATTCGAAACATGTCTCTCCCCCAAAACCCAACGCCCCAAGAGATATCGATGGTAATGTCGATGAGAGGAACATAGTGACAGGAAAAAGTGATAGAAGACAAGCCCCCGCAAACACAGCAACACACACATACAGACTGGCGGTAGCTGAGGATGATGAAACACAGTTCGTATCTCAGGCAGACACGAATGATGGTTTGTTATGAAGATGTTTGTCTATTCACGAGAGTACTTAGAAAGCAAGAGAAACAGCTTAGATGATAATACCACAAGTAGTGGAGGCTAGACAGAAAGAAATACAGGGGCTGTACGACGCGAAATACCTAGAGTGTGCTACGTGGCAATATGCAGAGAGAGACAGAGTAAAGCCAATCCGTACAGGTTTCGTAGACGCGATAAAGGAAGACGAGGCCACAGGTGAGAAAAAGTATAAGTCGAGGTTAGTAATTTACGGGAACCAGGTGATACCATTTCAACATTTCAGCCCTTATGAAACCTCGTCACCTGTGGCACAACACATCTTCCTCCTCACGCTATGCTCATTGCTGGTTGCACTCAATGCATTCATAAAACACATAGATTTCAGCCAAGCATACTCACACGCCAGTATGCAAGAGATTTGCTATGCATTACCACCTGATGATTGCAAGCTGCAGGAGAAACCGAGCATGATTTGGAGGGTTCGAAAGGCACTATACGGCTCTCCACAGGCGGGAAGACGATGGTATAACCATATTGCGAGCTTTTTACGTAGCATAGGATATGTGGATGCTCGTGTTTTCCTTTTGAAGGGCGAAGATGGCACTTTTCACCCATCGATAGCCTACGACGAGAGGTCGCTTCCGTGGATTTTGCTGTTGCGCACGGACGACATGCTTGCTTTTTGCTCGAAGGAGAGGCAGCACGAAGAGTTGGTGAAGAAGCTAGGGGAGGCCAACTTTCGTTTTACAGATAACGGGGAAGTAGAGGTGCTCTGCGGTATGCAATTCAAGCGATTTGAGAACGGTTTACTGATTGAAATTCCATCAACAAGCATACATAGAGGGATTGCTACAGGATCGGGGCTTCGAGAACGCAAAGCCATCGACAACACCGTGCACTGAGCAGGAGCCGCAGCCAGCAGACCCTGATGCCTCCATACGGCAATGGCCCTTGAGAAAATTGGCCGGTGAGCTAATTTGGCCGATGTCCCAGACTCAACCACATTTGGCTTATGCTGTTAATAGGTTGTGCATATACATGCACAGAGAGCCGGACGTGGCTTACGGAATGGTTAGCCGAATTTACAGATCCCTCAAGGATCAGAGAGGCTTATTCATTCCTTCGCATATTGATTGGCGGACAATTGACCTACACACTTACGCAGATGCAGACTTAGGGTAAGTTTAAGTTCCCATCGATCGAGGTCGGGCGAACTACAAATGATAACGGGACCGGTGTATTGGTCTTCAAGACTGCAATCAACAGTAGCAATGTCTACACAGGTAACACTTCTAAGTAATTGTTTTCGAGTAACTCGATGCGATTATGAGTTAACTGTTCGACATTGGAGTTCGAGAGAGAAGCTGCGCGATGGACGAAGTACTTATTTTCGACATATGACTTTTTAACGAGGCTTGATATAGATTTAGGTATGAGAACGATAATTAGAATAGTGGAATCCCACCAATCAAAGGAGACAGATGAGAGTTTGATGAAAGCTAAGGAATTCTCTCTTCTGCTAGTCTGCGAGTGCTCTATATAAGAATGATAGATAGATCGGTACTTATTTGAGATAGGCCGCCCATCGGGGCGGGGCAATCGATTTCGGGGGGAGTGTAGGACTCAATATTACAATACTACATCCTATTCTCTAACCGCTACATGGACTCGATTGCTGAATTACAATTTATCGGAAATTACCCCATTTTCACCGTTAGTTTATTCCGGACCGGCCGGTAGATTAATGCCGTTGAGATTTAGCGATTTCCCTTTTATTGCCATTATTTACGGTAGATAGGATTATATCTATCGGCGAGATAAACGGACAGCTGAAGTGATTTTGCAGTCAGACAATAATGACAGGACACAGTCATTTATAGACACTGAATACAGTCATTTGTTAGAGTTCTAGAAATTCCTTTCACGTGACAAATCACATGATCAAAGCATATGATTTGTTACAACTTTAGTCAAGAGTTTGTTCCCATTAAATTCGTTTCGACATTTATTCGAAGGGTAATCTAGAGAGGATTATTGATAGCGTTCCGGAGGAGAATGGCTACAACAACTACCTCGCGTCTGCCTATAAAAGAACAGAAATGGCATGAGAACACTACGGCCCCCACACACTCTCACTAGATTTACGTGACACGTCAACGCGGAACTGTCATACACTCTACGCAACTCTCTGTGCGCAACATGACAACGATTACTCTTTCCGCCATCTTCGTACCGAGAAATCATAACATCGACTCACAAACAAAATGAATAATCACAGAGTTAAATGTCGCTCACGACACACGCACACAGTATATATCGCTTTACCCTCACACATGTCATACGCAAACATAATACACATGGAACACAACATTCTGACTCTCTCCGTCGACAACATGTCGCTCACGATACACGCACACAGTATGTATCGCTTTACCCTCACACATGCTATACGCAAACGCAACACACGTGGAACACGACATAGTATCACAAAAGTGAACATAGTGGACACGAATCAAACTCATGCCACCCACGCACAACTGATTCAAACATCAACAGCACAACACACAAGCGGGCAACGACATGGATCATGCATGCCTTCAAGAGTCCTGTCACACGCCCCATCACATGTCCACCACTCAACACGCAAGCGTGCACACGCATGGCACAAACACAACATCAAAGCGCTCATCATTCTCGCTCATGAGACACTAATCCTTTCAGCTTATGCAGCACCTCACACACTCTTAGCCGCACTGATTAATGCCAAAGTCTCTCAAGCGGCACTCTTCTAGCGACCGTGACCAATCACTCACTCGCTGTGCTAACTTAGCCTACTATCTCTGTACTGTTACTCCTCTACCTCATCTCTGTCCTCACTCTCGCCGCCTCCTCATAGCACATATCAAATTACATGTCATGCGTTTGGTCAACACGTAGTTCAAACTAAGACAAGTCGTACCAGTCATACAGGCATACTGGATGAAAAGAGAAAATGGAACTCTATCCAAACCCATTCATGCAGTCACACACACAATTTACACGACATCTCGTCAGGACATAGGTAAAGACAATTGAAAGCAAGTCAACTCTGACCATTTATGACCAAACAATCATAACGATGGACGACATGCATGCTAGGCACAGTTATGTAACCATGACACCACACACCATGCATTCGATGCATTCGGCGATAAAACAACACAATGCGAAGACAGATAAGGGTCGCATCTATCAGATAGCCCTTGTGAATAGTTTGCCGGTTTATAACCGCAGAGTCTACGATCGGTTGGTTAATCCGGAATCACTTAATACAGATTCAGGGAACTAGATAGGTTCCATTAACAGTATTTAATGACTATCGACTTCTGATGTCGAAGTAAAGTAGGAAACTGAACTATATTGGTCAGGTTGACTAGAATATATGTAAAGTAGTCCAGTGAAAGTAGAACACTGTAAAGTAGGACACTGGAGGAAAATATCAAGATTATTATAGAGTTACCGGAATATATTGGCATTAGTAAGGCAATGTACTAAAACAATATGGAATTGGTAAATGTATCCGTATTAGGTAAATGGCAATACATGCGGATATTAGAGTTCCACTGGTATGACATGTAGGCACAACATACAACATATGAATAGATATATTCGTGTAATACTCCCCCCGAACTCAATATCCGCATAAAGCAGAAAAACTTTAATCTCCCCCCAATTAGCATATTCGTATGAAATGCGTTCAAATGAAAAACATATATGATGTAAGGCAAATATGCAATAGATCGTAAATATGTTTTGCAAATAAATCGGGGTAAATATGATCAGCACATATGAAACATAATTTACGTAAAGCAATATGCAAAGAACTTATGAAACAACAGTATGTTTATGAGTTCGGTCACAGCTTACAGACGTAAGTCAACATACGCAAACAAATGCAAAAGAAATGCAAACGAATTGATAAAAATAAAGAAGAACATGTTCATGGTATAATAGTATAACATATAAGCAAACTATAACTATACCAAGCTAAGTACGAAGACAGAGTCATGGGTCTAAAAACAAATTGCATTGCATCAGGCAATAAAGGTCCTGATTAGGAACTGGAGAAAAAAAATCGAAAACGTTAAATCCAATCTCCATGTTCGGGAAGAAGTGAGGGCCAGAAGGGGCCACAAGGTCTTAAAGAATGTCCAAAAGCGCACTAAAGAATAAACGTAGCCGAAAAATATAGAAGTCACAGCCGACAGTTCGCGAGAGTTGCGTCGTTAGTAATAGAAGGGAGTGCCGAAATAGTTGGCAGGTCCAGTTAGAGACGCAAACAAAGCGAAAGTAGGGCAGGGATCGGAAAATCGTTGGGCAGGTCCGAAAGTCAATGGACAGGGCCGACCAGTGGATAGATGAAATAAGTTCGGTGGGCCAAAGTCGGGCAACATCTTAAGAAAAGAGGATGATACAAAGCAACATCGAAGGACGAATGGGCCGAAATACAATAAGGAAATAGACTTGGCTTTGCGTCAACGTTGTCAGATCTGAGTCATGCAGGACTGTTCTGAAAATGTTGGGTCAGTTTATAGTCATGCAGGACTTTGCTAAAGACGTTGACTACGGAAAGGTCAGTACGTGGCTGAAGAGAAAAACGAAAAGAGAAAAACTAACGCCAATACAAGCCACAGCCAATGTTTTCAAACTTGCTGAAATAACAAAAATGGAATTGAATAAAAAATAGAAAGAAAAGTCATCGTCATCATTCAAAAATAGACGCTTCCCCCGAAGTCGGTACAGAAAGAAAGAGTAAGGAAGTTGAGCAGAAGACAAATGTCATGAGCCCGTTTGCAACAGAACGCCTCCTCGTTTCGATATGTGAAAATAAGTCGAAAGAAAAAAAAATGAAGAAAGTAAGTGAAAAGAAAATGTCAATGTCCCTCTCCCCCCCCATCGTCATATTACGCAAGATGTAGTAATAAGTACGGATCAGGCAGCGAAGTGCCTTAAAGCATTCAGATTAGCCAAAGAAAGCAACACAATTGCATGATTTTATGCTTAGTATCCGTTGCTGCTACTAATATTATACGAAAGAGATCAAATAAAAAGAAACATTAGTGAGGGGGGGGGGGGCCAAACTTGTCCCTGTCGTCGATGTTGTCCAGCCGAAGGCCAAAGTCGAAAAAGTCAGGATGATGAATGTCAGTTGCAAGTCATACGAAGCCCAAAGTCACGCAGCTTGTCACACGAGCTGCAAAGAAGAAGAACATTGAGTTCGGAAGCAAAAGGGAGCACAGGGGAACAAAAAGACTTCCCTGTTCCGTTCTGTGTTTCTGACACACAGACCAAGTCGAAGACCGAAGGCTGCATGCTCGCAACTGCAACGAAAAACAGAAATGTTGGAGAGCAGGAGCACAAAGGGAACAAAGAGAACAAATGCTTCCCTGTTAATGTGTGTTTTAAGGACAAACACACAAACACGAAGGCCAAGACGGTGAACGTCGCCAGGCCAACTTCCCCATAGATAGCAGTAGCAGTAGTCGTACCAGGGTCCCAGAGAAGGAAGCCCAAAAGAGATGGAAAACGATGGGGTTGACATACTGAGTGGCCAGAGGAGGCGACGTCACCACTCTATCTAAATAGAAGGTGAAAAGAGAGAGGAAACCATAGATAGGTAGGTATGTCTGTACATACATTTCTCTCTTTATCATGATGTTGTCACATTTTGACGAAACATAAGTGAACAACAATGAAAAACAATCCAAACTACACAAATAACATGTTTTGATTGTGTTAACATAAGCATGAATAACAGACAAATGCTTGAAGACATGATGACAGAGCGTATGTGGAAAAAGTTCACGTGAAAATGACACTATGTCAGGCACATCATTCATTTCACACCACAGACCAGAAAAAATGTTCGTGTGTGCACAACACAACGACGTTTGATGCAACAAACACACATTTGATGTTGCACATTCATCAGACAACACACAAAAATGCTTTGTAATGCATGTATACACAGATGAGCATGTGTTTGTGGAAATGAGACACAATTTATGCATGTTGTTGATGTCTGGTATGTACTGCTGTCTGTGTTTGTTTTTCTCTCTATCTGTCTATATTGCACTCTTTCACTCTTATTTCTTTCTTGTGAGTCTGCTACTCCTTGCATGCGTGTGTGAGTGTGTGTCTTTACACTTTTCTCACTTTTCCCTTTCGTTTGTACGAAATTTCTAAACTCATTCTGTCTGTCAAACTCTCGTGACTCTGTGAGTGTTTCTGTCTCAGTCCTCTTTGTCTGAGATCCTATTCTGTATTGTGACACTGTCTGTCTGTCGTTGTGCTATGAGAGTCTGTCTCTTCATATCTCACTCTCTCCTCCCCTTTATCTTTACTAAATCGAAAACTATTTTCCTGCCTATCGATTTCTCTTATCGTTGAAGTTTGCTCCCGAAGGGCACGAGGGAGCTCAGGTTGAAGTCCCAAAGGGGCACGTCGGTCGCCCAAGACAGAATCGAAGAAACCGAATTCCATTTCGTGTCTATCTTGCTGCTCCAGACTCCAGGCAAGGCGATACTCCAGACTTCAGAGCTGGTAGTGGAGGCGGAGGCGAGACAGGTAGGGGAGGAGGCAGTCTCGGCAAAGCAGGTAGGGGGCAGGTAGGCGCTGGCGGGGCTTTCTTGACATATCGTTGAGCAGTAGCAGGCTTGCACAGGTAGTCGCCATAACATCTGTTCAACATTCATTTGTGGGAAAGGGCAAGCAATATCATCTGTAGGCATCACCCCCCGAATAGCCTGTAAAAAGTACCTTTTCCTGGTGACAGGTGCACCAGCTTGTTTTTCAGTATTATTTGTCAGGATTTGACCTGATGTCATTTTATTCCTGGTCTGTTGCAGTTTCCCTTTTTCAGCTTCACTGAGCTAATACAACGAGACATCATTCTCATTCTTGAGGACTGTGTTTGGTTGTATTAAAGAATTTTTTATGAGCTATCGTTGGGGGCATTACATTTAGAGTCCACATCACTAGCGTGATTTCTTTCTGCTTTGCCACACATGCAACAGAGTGAATTTTCACTAACATGTCTCACACGGGGACGTCAGACGAAAACAAATACTCCAACACAGCTCCCTCATAACTCTTTCACAAAACAAATAATCTGATTAGTCTCAAGCAGGTGTCTGCAAGCATGCTTAGACGAATAAGCATAGACACGTTTTGAGACCCAGCCAATGGGTTGTATATATATTCTTAGACACTTCTACCTTCGCCACAGTGAAGTAGATACTTGCCGGGTGGTAATAAGAAAGTGTCTGCAGACATCAAAACTAAACAAACAACGCCGAATAAGCCAACGGCACACTTGACACTGGCATAGCGCCAGTTCATCCCTATGATGGACGAGGATGCACGGGGGTATTGAACAATTGAGACTAATGCATCCCTGTATTCTCGGGATCACAGATCCTTCGGACGGATTAGGGCCGAGACATATGCTAGGGACGAGAAACCTTAGAATTGCTAGGAGATCTGCTTCAAATCAGATGCAGACCGCTCAGTAATTTTTAGATCACAGATATTTAAGACTGCGAAGGGATGGTGTGACTGCGACATGATTAGACAGTTGTACGTCTATGGCAGATCGTCACAGAAAAGGGGGAGGAGATAGTTCAAAATTCAAATTCAAATTTGAACTAGAAAATATTCAAACTCAAATTTGCATTTTGTAAGCACCGGACGTACAACGGTGAAGAGCAAAAACTTAGCGGTCACTCAAGCTACTCAATGGGTTGTCTTCACAGGAGCCGATCACTCATGAGGAAGCAGACCAGGAAAGTGCGTTCTCATTTTCAGATATTTACCAATCTACCCCTATTTATACAGTTCCAGTATAAGACGGGGAGGCGGGATTGTAGGCGCAGATAGATAAATATGCGAACTTTTTCTTATACATCTATACACAGTGATGTATAGAAGAGCTATATCTCTTTAAGATGGTTATATCTGTTTTTATTTATATATTTTTAGCAGGTTGAAAACGATAATATTACGATTCATAACAGGTACTACTTTTTTAAGCAGTATAATATTATCGTTAGCGGTGACACTGCGAAATGCATATTTTCCCTTTTTCTTGCTTGGCTCTGACAGTCTCCTACATTTTCCGCCGTACTAGTTTCCTCTCTTTGTGGAGGAGGAAAATTAGATTATTTTCAGAGTGCTGTGGAATTGGAAGGATAAATACCCCGGCTTACATTAAATAATATCTTTTGATTAGAACCGACAAAAGAAGGATGGCTCTACCGACACGCATCCTACAGACCGGCCGGGTCATACTGAATCAGTCCGTTACCGTATTAATACAACCTATTAGTCTAACACTCCCCCTAGATCAAAATAATTAACTTGCAAGCAACTTAATTATTGCTGATCTCAAAAGGAGTATTAAGTACGAAAAAGAATTAATGTATGTATGTAAATAAAAACTATGTCTGAGGAGTGACTCTACTCTAGGACCTCAAAATAGACTATATATGGATAATGCACTGTTGCTGCCTTCCGGCACTAGACAATTAGACTAATACTCCCAGAAAGTCAACTTGCTCAGTCACTGCCCCGGCCACCAGTGATAGAGACTTAAGTGCTGAAGGCGGAGGTAAAACATTCAGTCATAGTTTCGCACACGACATGGTCTGCACCGCAAAGACAGGCGATAACTAAGGACTTATGCATTATCCCCCATCGCTTCCTTCAGGCACGGTTGGGCGTTGATAAGAAAATGAAATCTTATCAAAATCCGAGCCTTCGCTCACAATCTAGCGTTAATGACTATCTCGCGATGATATAGACTATCCGACAACACATATAAGACATCAACTATGTAGTAAGGTGGAAATCATAAAGTCAGTATACGAACGCATGACTATACACAACTATGAGTTACGTAACGCGGACCAATGAATATATGATGATCAACGATACTGATGATGTTTATACTAGTATGAGCATGTATAAGAAATACATCGTGATTGCGTAGGCGCAATTGAGTTTGATATATCAAGATGAACTCGACATATCGAAGTACGCATGCAATCCATAAGCAAACACGTGTAGTTCTTAGTAATATGCAAAAGAAAATGTGTGAAATATATACATGTGAGTAAATAAAGTAGTAGACGTGTTAAATAGCGATGTGAATATTTCATTAATTAGTATGAAGGGATAAGTGAATGTAACCCCAACACATAAGTGAAGAAGACATTCACCTCTCTCTTAACATACAATTAACGTAACATAAGTCTACTCGAAACTATCCCGAAGATGACCCATCCCAAGATGAACCGTCTACAACCTACACTAACTCATCATGTATATACAGATATATAGAAAAAGAATATGATAAATGTGTACCATGTATAATATATAGATAATCTATGTTAGTAATGTATAAGCGTAACAAGTTGGTCAGACAAACACACATATAAAGAAACAGAAAGGAGTAAGCGCACAAGCGAGTATGTATCGAAGTGCAGGTTGATCTCCCCCTGAACCCCGCACCTGTTCAATATATGTGTGGAATACGGCACAACAGATGAACAATTAAGACGACGTTATAACAAAAGGCAAATACAGCATCAACATATATTATATATATCACAATAAACAGACAAGATATATAAATGCGGTGGACACGAAGGACAACAATACAAAGCAGACCTCGGAAACAGACCCGATAATTTGCAAAACACCGCGCACAACCCGGAAATACGCAAATCCCGAACCTACTGCGGAAATGATCTTGAAGTCTTGGCTGTCCCGTTCTTGACCACGATCGCACCTGTCAATAGATGCGTAAAGCAACGACAAATCGACGAAGCAAGCATGGACATATCGAATGTTTATGTCATTTATCAAATATGTGAAAGCATATATGATAGGCCAGAAAGCAATAAGGAAAAAGGATGAAAACATGAAAGTATTAGCGAATCGCTAGATGTGAGACGGTGTACCTATACCTACCTGAGTAGCACCTACAGTCGCAGTCGCCGCCGTGTGACCTAGACACCTTCATAATCTTCCGGACTTTCATGATATTTTCCCCGTAAATTGCCTTTCTTTGGAAATATGTATATATAGATGCATTTAATATGTATATAGATATAAATATGCCATAAAGTCTGATAATACCCTGCCATATCCTAGTCATATCCCTGCAGGAATGCACAAGTCATATACTATATATGTATATATATACATATATATTATATATATATATGTATATATATATGTATATAAATATGTATATAAATATATACATATATATATATATAAACCGTCTCATATATATAAACCGTCTCCCCCTTAACCTACGACAACAGTGGTGGTGATGATATATATATATATATAGCATGTCCGTCCATAACCTAAGGAAAGGGAAGCTCATGTACATGACCATGATACAGACACTGGTTATGATGTATACTATCAGGCATAGTCGTATCACAAACATGTTATATATGACATGTAGTGCAGACATAAATACGACCTACGACCTAAGGCTTATATATATATATGTATATATGTATGTATATATATATATATATATATATGTATATCGTCCATATATACATATGGACACACATGCCATTAGTACGTAAGGGATACTATTTATATACACATCTACACGCATGTATTAGTGCTAGGGTCTCAAAATAAATGCATGCAAAAGATACATACAGTTACAAATACAGCACTATTCGATAGAAAGAAATAAATGCCCCAAAATCCACACTGTGATTGCCACATAAGTCAATGTAAGGAAAAAGCAAACACTCATGGATATGCGTCAACACGAATCACTCGACAAACAGATCAATCATTAGCACGCAGAAAGATAGGTACTATGCGATTGCAGTGATTACGGGTCAATGTATACACACTTGAGTGGGTGAGACAGAGATAGAGGTGGAATCCAGACAAAAGGTGGAAGTTGGTAGAGTAGGAGGGACAGGGAACTGTAAGCAGGTAAGAAGGTTACAAGAAGGAGATAGTATTACTAGTATACGTAGGAACAATATTCTCTCTTATGTCCTTCTACGCAAGTCTAAAGCGACCTGCTACCCTACCCTACTATCATAATCGCGATCAGGCATCGCACCTTCGCCTAACTGTACCGTATTATACGCTTATGCTTCCCTCACAATATCATACACTACATATACAACCTTGACATGGGACGATGCGCATGGCAGCACACATGAATACCATATCATAGAGGGGTATGTATTACGAAGTCTGCTAGATCAGTGACAAACACAGGTAGAACATGTCAATAGCAGTTTTACGATGGTGATGAGTGGACGGATAACACAAGTCGGACCAAATATGTAGGTAAGTTAACAGAAAGATGGTATAATGAATGAACATGTTAAGACACACTCATATAGGTCATGAATTGATTATTCGCAACATTCAACCATACACGACGGCACTCATACAATGTGTTCAGAAGACAGGGGCAACATAGGTTGGGCCCGTCAAATGAACACAAGGAAAGGTCAAAGACATACAATGATACATATGAAGACTAGTACTCACACGGATACGTATGTGACACATGCATCAAGGTAGACAGGTAGAATAAATACATCAGTAACCAAACTAGCAACAGCAATTATCAGCTTACTCTATGCTACCTCTTACCTATTATCGCTCTCCCCCTGATGCTTACGACCGTACCGTCTACTATAACTATTATCGCTCTCCCCCTGACGCTCACGACCGTACCGTCCTATGCCTATGTCTACATCTCTCCCCCTGAAATTAACAAGAATAATATATAAGCAAAGAAGTATACAATATTTTGATGATTTCAAAGCAAGGAAGGGAGTGATAAAGAAAGGGGTGAGAGGAGTTACAATTAAACAAGATGGAGATGACAGCTAACATGACTCTGCATAGGTTTATGTAGGTGTGAATACAGACGTGTACGCGCACATGAGCACACACACACACACACACACACACACACATATATATATATATATATATAATTAATTGATTGATAAAAAAAACTACTTTTTTTTATCAATCAATAGACCGGTTATTCTAATATATTATCGATAGGCCTGATAGAACAAATGCCATTTTGTCCCTTGCGGCCCGACCAGGTAAGAATTGCCTTTTTGTACCCTGCGGACCGGCCTGGTAACCATTGCCATTTTGTACCTGCAAAATGGCAATGGTTGCACGGCCGGCCCGGACTACGCAAAATGGCATTTCCACGCAAAATCGGCAATTATTGCACGGCCGGCCCGATGCAGGAAAAGTGGCATCTGCTATCCACAAGCACAACTTTATCCACAACCACAACTTTTTCCACAACCGCAAAGTGGCATTGGTTGCACGGCCGGCCCGAAAGGGGAAAAGTGGCATTCACTCGGGTAATTTCGGCATTTGCGTATCACATGGGAAAAAGGCATTTCCCGGGGAATTTCGGCATTTGGCGCAACATTGCCTATTTCGGCCATATCACCTGGTATTATCCGGCTGGTGCCACCTGCCAGAACCCTGCCACATAAGAGTATAGCGGAGCGTAACGGCCAGGTGTGGGTTCTGACAAAGTGGGCTCCGGTGCCACCTGCCAGAACCCTGCCAGGTAAGGTATGGCGGAGAGTAACGGACAAGGTGTGGGTTCTGACAAAGTGGCTCCGGTGCCACCTGCCAGAACCCTGCCAGGTATGGGTATTAGCGGAGCGTAACGGCCAAGGTCTGGGTTCTGACAAGGCTCGCCACCGGCGGGAAAAGAGAGGAGGGGGGGAGGGGAGGGCCCCCCGGTGCCTTGGCATCAGGTGGCACCACGCCAGAACCCCTACACGTATTGTTATAGCGCAGCGTAACGGCCCAGGTGTGGGTTCTGACACGGTGGCACCGCCCCTGATGCCACGGCCCCGGGGGACCCCCCCCCACCCCTCCCCTCTTTTTCCCCCGCGGTGGTGGTGGCTTTCAGAACCCTACACGTATTGTTATAGCGCAGCGTAACGGCCCAGGTGTGGGTTCTGACACAGTGGGCTCCGGTGCCACCTGCCAGAACCCTGCCAAGTATGAGTATAGCGGAGAGTAACGGACAAGGTGTGGGTTCTGACACGGTGGCACCACCAGAAGGAAAAAAAGAGGGGGGGGGAGGGAGGGGGCCCCCCGGTGCCTTGGCATCAGGTGGCACCACGCCAGAACCCTGCCAGTTATTGTTATAGCGTAGCGTAACGGCTCAGGTGTGGGTTCTGACAGAGAGGGAGTGGTGGCACCTGCCAGAACCCTGCCAGTTATTGTTATAGCGTAGCGTAACGGCTCAGGTGTGGGTTCTGACAGCGGCACCTGCCACTGGATTTTCGAGGTGGCTGTCAGAACCTCTGCTAGACTAGGATTTATTTATATAGGTAAATAAAAAGTGGCTCAGGTGTGGGTTCTGACAGCGGCACCGGCCACCGGATTTTTCAGGTGGCTGGATTAAAGGGAGGGGGAGGAGGCCCCCGCTGCCAGGGTAGCGACAGAGGGGTGGGCGGTGGCACCTGCCAGAACCGTGGATTTTGTGGGGTGGGGTGGGGTAGTGGCGAACCTGGCGGGAGGTGTCGGTTCTGACAAGGGTGGTTGGACGGCTTCCCGGTGGTCTCCTGTTCTGTAGTATATATATTCGAATAGCCCGCACCACGATGAATCTAATGCTGCAAAAATTACGCAAAACGCTTCAGGATTGGCCGAGATAGAACACTGCCAAGTTTTGGGCGGAAAAAGCACTGATTTTTGCGGTAAGCGGTGGGCGGTGGCGGGGAGGGGTGGCAAAAAGGAAATGAGCAAAATCAGTGTGTGGGATTTTTGGCCCCGCCGGGTAACTGTGGCGTGGCGTGAGCCCAAGGGGAATTTGGCCTCAGAACCCCAGGTCTGTTGAACCAGGGAAGCAGGTAGCTGACAGGATTGGTACCCTTGATGTTTTTGGGCATGTTTGCAGGTGTTTGGTGCTGTGTGTATATACATCCTGAAAGGTTGCATTGAAATAAACACGTTCTACTTACACACACACAAATTGCGTGTAGTTTGGCTGCAAACAGTGACTTGGAAAAGTGGGGGTGGCCACCATTTTTCCGCGACTTTGACCAAGTGGTTGGACAGCGCCCCGAGGGTTCCCATAAGGTTTGAGGGTAGATTTAGATAGCCCACATCAAGACAAATCTAACGCACTAAAATTTTTGAAAATCAGGCGGAGATTAGCTGCAAACGGTCACTTGGAAAAATGGGGTCGGCCCCATTTTTCCGTGACTTTGACCAAGTGGTTAGACGGCGCCCCGAGCGTACCCACAAGAATTGAGAGTAGATTTAGACAGCCCAGACCAGGAAGAATCTAACACGACCAAAAATTTTGAAAATCAGGCCGAGATTAGTCGCAAACGGTCACTTGGAAAAATGGGGTCGGCCCCATTTTTCCGTGATTTTGATCAAGTGGTTAGACGGCTTCCCAGAGGGTCTCTACAAGAATTGAGGGTAGATTTAGATAGCCCGCGTCACGATGAAGCTAGTGCAGCAAAAATTACGCCAAAATACTCAAGATTAGCTTAGATAGATTCGTTTGAAGTTGGGCGTTTTCAGCTTGTATGTGCGGGTGTAATAGCGTACATGACATTGCTCTGCGTTGCGTATGGCGTGGCCGACCAAGCGAGCGGCAAGGGGGCAGCCTCGGCGACAGCGGGCCACTGCTAGCGCCAATTGCAGAGGGCGAGCTCGTTTGCCAGGGGGGCGCTGCGTCCGTGGGTATAGCATGCTCAGCAGGCATGCCCGTGGGCCAGTCGACCTTCCCGGCGACTTTGCACAAACTCTGTCACGGTTCGTGCCAGCGCCCAACGGACTGGACGATGGGAGCGATGGGGAGGACGAGGAAGAGGACATCGATATCGTTACTGTCGACCCGCCGCTGCCGATCGCGCCCGCGCCGCTACCGCTGCCGACCGCGCCCACCGCGCCTGCACCGGAGGTGGAGGAGGAGAGGCCCAGCAAGCGGCGTCGCACGCACGTCTTTACCGACAAACTATTCCGCTACCGCGAGCTACAGCGCCCTACGGCAGAGGAGAAGAAGCGATGCAACTGGGACGAGAGCGACGGGGACGCTATTAAGGTTACTTGGGAGGACCTGAAGACCAAGCGCCGCTCGTGGAGACTGGAGCCGAAGGCTGACGTACTGGAATAGAAAGACAAGGAGGGCACCTACGCGGCTGCGCATTGGAAGCGGACTATCGAGACGGAGGTCATGGCCAAGGACACCCCGTATAGGCCCGTCGGAGACTCTAGCGCTGTGCCGTGTGCCGGAGCCCGCTCAGCGGGCACGGCCGTGGTACAGCGCTACCGTCTCGACAAGTCGTACGCGTGCCTTGCCATGGCCTTGTTCAACTTGTGTGACGCGCCAAAGCGGTACAAGGAACGGCTGCGCTCCGACTTCAAGAAGTCAGTGGATAGCGTCCCCGTGTTCTACGAGTACTTGGACGCATTGGAGAAGCACGGGCAGTCGTTGGCCACGTCTCGCGCAAGCCCCGGAAGACGCGTGGTACCGCTTGGCTATCCGACAGAGCCGCTCCGCTGTGTATACTCGCCATGGAGGCCAATGCTACGGTGTCGACCCGCGAGGCAGTTAGTTTGACGGCAAGTCTAAAGTGGCCCGCCCACTGGAGGACCTCGAAGCCTTGGGCATCCATCCCTGCAACACTTGGTACGAGTGGTTGACCGTGACTCTACTCCGAGGCCGGGACTGTGTTAATAATGTGGTTTGTAAACTAATTAAAGTAAGTTGTTCTCGTAATACTATTAATAAATGAGCAGATTGGACAATTATGATTGTTTTAATCAATAAGTACAATTTTACTAGTAAGGAGCAGAAGACTGCCGACGGCCGCTTCAGCGTGTCCAGGGTGAACGTGGCTCGGACTATGGGCACGGCGGGCGGGTCGGTCGGACGGGCGAACTCGTCGACGAGCGGCTGGCCGGTCAGCCGTCGGCGCTTGGTGGTACGGTCGTGTCGGTCGCCACCTTGTCTGCGTGTCTTGGTCGGTACTTGGGTCCTTGGGTTGATATGGCCGAATATTTGTGATACGGCGAAAAAGGCAGTGATATGGTACAAAAAGGCAGTAGTGCGGGACAAAAAGGCAGTGATATGGCTGTAGGTGTATGGCCTGCATCCGGGCCCGGCGCACCAGTGAATTTCTAGAAGACCGTTACGGTCACGGACGGCACCCGTGTCATCCTCAGAACAGTCGAGTTTTGCTTGATTGAAAGTGGTCGCAGCCGGAACGAAACTATTGCCGATTTTTCCCTACCACATATCGAGGCCGTTTTTCCGGAATTTTACCGCGCCGCCAAACCAGTCAAAATTTCTTGCCTTGCAAAAAAAATTTGCCGCAAAACCCGTCAAAATTTTGCTGTCTCGTTCGAGTGCGTGAACGACCGCCACATCTTTTTTTGTAGGTGCCTACATGCAAGAACACAAGACGGCCATGCCGCCCGTCACTGCCTCCGATGACGACGACGACGAAAGCCCCGCCCTGCAGTCCCTGCGAGCCAGAGCGCGGCGCAAGAGAAAGAAGCACAACAAGCGGCGGCGGCCACGGGCGGCGAAGCGGAAGAGTGCGACAGCGAGCCGCCAGCCCGGTCCAGGCCGCCAGCGACGACGAGTCGGCCGACGAGAAGGCCGCTCCTACCAGCAAAGACAAGACGAAAAGGGCAGCCGTGTACAGGTTCTACGAGATATTGGACCTGCCCGCCGTCCGCGACCTGTTGGCCGAGCCGCGCCTGGCGCCCGTTCACAAGCAACTGCTGGACTGCATGCAGAAGGAAGTGATCGCGACTGGGGGCTACTGCGTTGACTACCGCTACGGCAAGGGCACCAAGGGCGGCCGGGCCTACGCTACGACTGGGATGCAGAATGCGCCTATCGCCCTGCGCCGCCTGGCCCTGCCTGCGTTCTGCCAGGAGGTCGACATCAACAACAGCGTGCCTGTGTTCTTGCTGTGGCTGGCGGAAAGCCTGGCTAGCGATCCGGCCCCCCTGGCTGCCCTGCGCGAGCTTGTAGAGAACCGGGAAGAGTGCTTGCAGAAGACGGCTGAAGTCTTCGGGAAGTCGAGGGACGGCGCCAAGGAGATACTGCTCAGGATCTTGCACGGCGGGGACCTGGCGGGCCTGCCCCCATTCCGTTTTGCCCGGGAGCTGCGCAACTCGGTCCTGCACGCGATCGCGGTGCTCAAGCCTCACTATAGGAAGGTGTGGGACTACTGCGAGAAGAGGCGCAAGCTGGGCTGGGACCGCGTCAGGCACATCAACTACAAGAACGTCGAGGGGGCGTTCGTGCACTTTGTGACTACTCGCTACGAAGCGAAAGTCATGTCCCGCGCCATGGCCTTCTTCCGGGACAAGGGCTGCGAGACGATCTGCCTGCGCCACGACTCGTTGGTGATCGAGGACAGACAGAACGTGGTGGACGAGGCGATGCTAGGCGAGCTGGCGGAGTTCTGTTCCGCGGTGGACTACGGCGAGACAGAGACGAGGCCCCAGGGCCGCAAGGACCTCACGAGGCTGCCAAGCTCACTAGGCTCGGCTGGAAGCGCAGCCCCATGGTTGCGCAGGACGGCGACCGCGAACAACTGCTGGAGGCGGAGGACAAGGGCTCGCCGGCGGAGCAGCTGGGCTTTGAGACTGCCGCATCTACAGGACAGAGGATGATGTGTACAAGAAGAAGTACATGCATCCGATCAGCTTCGACAAGTTCCGCTACCAGCTGGTGAACGCTATTACGGGGCTAGGCAAGTCGCACGCTTCCAGGAATTCCATCTTGGAGCTGCTGCGGGCGAACCCAGATGCCAGGGTCTGCATCGTGACCGGCCGGCGGACACAGGCGTCATGCGTCAACGGGGATCTGGCCTCCTTCCTGGGCGAGAACGGCATCGAGATTTCTACGCTGGCCAACTACATGAACGCGCCGAGGACGCTAGTGGCTGCTTGTCCAGCACAAGCGGATTATCGTGCAATACGAGTCCCTGCACCGTCTGGTGGTCAACCAAGGCAACGCAAGGACGTTGATCAGCTACGACCTGCTCATTCTGGACGAGTTCAGGCTGCTGTCCGACCAGCGGGTCTCGATGCAGACGAACCGCTGGAACCTGCGCGAGAACAACGCCATCTACGAAAAGCTGTGCAAAGAGACCCCGCACGTCCTGGTGATGGACAAGGACTTGGCTTCCGATTCTACGTGCTACGACTTCTTCGTGGGCGCCAACGGGATCGCAAAGCAATCCGAAGTACAGTTCCACGACTACCGCTACGTGCCGCCGCACCTTAGGCGCGATATCAAGGTTGTAGGCAAGCTCGAGGCCTGGCTGGAGAAGCTGCGAACTAACCTGCGAGAAGGGAAAAAGACGCTCGTGCCCTGCCGCTCGAACCGCGAAGCAAGGGCTATCTACGACATGTTCGTGGCGGCCGGCGAAGCTCCGGAGAGGCCAGACGCCAAGGGGAAGAAAGTCGAGACGAGGGAAGACGGCAAGGTCGAGGAGGTAGACCCGATCTGGGCTCGCGGGGCTAGGGTGCGGATCTTGACTGCGCAGACTCCCCCGGAGGAGAGCCAGGCGATGATATCCAACATTAACAACTTGTTTAGGCCCTCGGAACCAAGCGACTACACTTCTGGCTGCATCATACTGATCTACACGAGCTCGCTGTGCGTGGCGGCCGACCTACAGGACCGATCGAGTGTGTGATGCTGCACTGTGCGAACGGGACGAGCATTGCCAGGGGTGGTCCGCCCGCTAGGATCCTGTGGCAGATGGTTATGCGCGCGCGCCGTGTGCGGGATAGGACAGTCTACTGCTACTTTGGCGAGGGGTTCCGGCCGCCGTCCGTGCGCTCCGACAATGCGCCCGTGCGGCCGTGGCAGCACGACGGGGTGTACAAGGAATTGGCCAAGAACTTCAACGAGAAGCGACAGCAGATCCGGAAAGTGACGCTCAGCTCCAATCCCAAAGACAAGGACGCGATATACCTGATGATGGACGTTGGCCTCCGGTGGAAGGACGTCGTCGACGCCAGCGGCAAAAAGCTGTACTCGGTCGAGGTGAATTCCAACCTCGTGGAATGCCTGCTGGCGCGCAAGACGGAAATGGAGCACAACAGGAACGAGCTCGTGTTCCAGCAGTTTGTGCGCGGGCACGCACTGGTTATGGACGACCCTCCGCCAGAGGAGCAGCTGCGGGAGGCGCTCGACGAGCTGAGGCGGCCGGTCAGCGACCCGGTGGTGGAGTCCAAGCAAGCAGACGAAGAAGACGAGCTGGCCGGGACACGCGAGACCACCGACGAAGAGCTCCAGTTTGTGCTGTCGCAGCACATCAATGGGCGGACCTCGGGAGCACTTTTTATGCCCGGAAGCGCATACAGGACATCGAGAACATGAAGGGCACTAAGCGTAAATACATACAAGTTGAACTAGTGGTGCTAGAGACGCTGCAGCTCTACCCTGGCTATCTGCACGCTATGCGCGAACAGGCGCTGAGCGGCAAGGCCATCCCCGCGGACGAGCTGCTGGCACAGTACAAGGCCATGCGCAAACAGCGCCGCGCGCTGCGCCTGATGCAAGTGGCCCTGTCTCCCGTGGCCGACGCGGTCGAGGCCGACGACAAGGCCCTGTTTAGCGGATCGAGGGAACAGCGCAAGCAGGTGACCGAGTACGTGAAGCTCGCGACCGTCGCTCACCACGTCATCAGGGAAACTGCGTCCTTGCTTGGCTGCCAGCTGCCTGACCTGCTTTCTCCCACCCATCAGCTCACCAACGTACAGATCAACAAAACGGGCGGCCGGTTAGCACAGCTCTTTCGGGACTTGGAGATTTCGCAGCGGGATCCCGGAACTACTCACACGGACCAGCCGCCCGAGAAGGCCGTGATGTGCCTCAAGTCCTTGCTCTCCAAGTTCGGGTTTGAACTAGTTAAGACGGGCTCCAAGCGGCTGCCAAAGAACGCGGATGGTAAGAGGCCTGAGATCGTGTCGTACAAAGTAGTAGCAACCGAGGAGGCCGGTGAACTGAAAGGCTTGCACGTGGGCTTCTGGCAGCCCCCGTCCGCGAGCCGTGGCAGCCGCCGGCCAGGGAGCAGCAGCCAGCCGCCGCCTGCCAAGAGGCAAAAGGTTACTAATGACGCGGACGTGTAAAATCATCAAAAAAAGAAACTTGTAAAACTTTTTGTATTAAAAAAGGAGGTGCCTGACAGAGATTTAGCAACATCAGAGAATTGAACTTTCGACATCAAGTCTAATCTTAGTTTCTGACTGATTGAGCTAACATGACAGACACACAAATAAATAAGGAGGACAACTCGCTACTGTTCTTTGGCGGGTGCCTTCCGGCCAGACTGGCGGTGGCCGGCCTGGCCATCTACAGGCCGCAGCCCTGGATGCAAGCACTGGCCGCAATTCCCGCTGTTTTTTGGCTGAGCGGAGCGCTTGACGACAAGCAGACCGGCTTTTTCGGTGGAGAGGCGTGGTGGGCAGAACACCGAAAAACACACGGGCTCCTGTGGGCTTCCTATGCCCTCACCGGACGAGGCGAAATTCTAGCGGCTGATGCGGCCTTTGGGCGTGGGCTGCGGTAGAGCACAGAAAAAAAAGTTCTGAAGCTAAACGTATAGAAACCGATGCAGGTCACGAAACGTAATGGATCTACGCAGGCCGTTTCGCTCGATAAAATTCTGGCGCGAATTGCTAGCCTGTCCGAGGATTGCATGCCGTTGACCCCGTTCTTGTCTCCCAAAGGGTTATCGGGGGCCTGTACGACCTCGTGCCGACGAGCGAACTCGACTCGCTGGCCGCGTCAACGTGTGCGTCGCTCGCGATTCAGCACCCGGAATACGGAGCCTTGGGCGGTCGTCTATTGGATCCAACCACGCCAAGCAGTGCCCCCAACCTTCAGCGCTGCCATGGAAAAGCTTAGGCAGGGCATGGAGCCAGCTTACAGCATATTCGTGGACCAGAACGCCGGGCAGCTAAACGCCATGATCGAGGCCCGCCGAGACATGCTGTATGACTATTTCGGTTATTCAACCCTGCTCAAGTCCTATTTGCTCAAAGACGGCCAGGGCCGTGCATGTGAAACTGCACAATTCATGTGGCTTCGTGTTGCCGTTCACCTTCACCGCCGCGAGTCCAAAGAGCCACTGAAATGCATCAAAGAGACCTATGACCTCATGTCATTGCAATTCTATACTCACGCGAGTCCAACATTGTTTAACAGCGGGCTGAGAAGAGCGGGCCAGCTTTCCAGCTGCTTCTTGCTCCCGGTCAAGGGCGACTCGCTGAGTGACATCTACGACACCATCAAAAACACTGCTCTTATCTCTAAAGGAGGAGGCGGGATTGGTCTGCACCTCGGCTGTGTGAGGGCCAAGGGCTCCCTGATTCGCAGCACGGGCGGGCACAGTGACGGCGTGGTACCCTTGTGCAAAGTGCTCAACGAGACCGCTCGCTACGCAAATCAGGCCGGGAAGCGAAAGGGGGCGATCGCAGTCTACCTGCCAGTACATCACCCCGATGTGTTTGAATGGTTAGACCTCAAAAAGATAACAGGTTCTGAAGAACTACGCGCCCGGGACTTGTTTCTGGGACTTACTGTCAATGACTTGTTTATGGAGCGTGTAGAACGGGATGAACAATGGTCCCTATTTTGCCCGGACGAGACGGGCGTAGGTGATCTAGATGCTCTCCACGGCAAGGAGTTCGAGTCCCAGTACAAGCGGGCCGAGAGGCTGGGCCTGGCGAGGCGCACCGTCAAGGCTCGTGAGCTCTGGAGTGCCGTCTGCCGTGCACAGATCGAGTCGGGCGGAGTCCCTACGTCATGTTTAAAGACGCGGTGAATGCGAAATCGAACCAAAAGAACTTGGGCACGATTCGTTGTTCAAATCTCTGTGCCGAAGTGGTTCAGTACAGTTCGGGTGGCGAGTGTGGCGAGCACAGTGTTTGTAACCTGGCCAGCATTGCGCTGCCTAGGTTCGTGTCGGAGGACCGCAAGTCCTTTGATTTCGAGTTGCTGCGGTCGTGCGTGCGTGTAGCCATCAGAAATCTCGACACTGTCATCGACATTACAGAATACCCTACGGAGGAAGCCAGGCGCAGCAACCTCTTGCATCGTCCGGTAGCGCTTGGTGTCAATGGCCTGGCCGACGTGTTTGCTCTGATGAAGATGCCATGGGACTCAACAGAGGCACAGAAGCTCAATGTCAAGATCGCGCATGAGCTGTACTATAGTGCTCTCTGGGCGTCCTGTGAACTGGCACAGGAAAAGGGAGCTTACAAGAGTTTTGGTGGGTCTCCTGCTAGCCAGGGGCTCCTGCAGTTCGATCTGTGGCCCGGTAGGCAGCAGACAGACGACCGCTGGGACTCGCTCCGACTGAGCATCACCAAGTATGGGCTACGAAACTCGCAGCTAATTGCCTACATGCCGACTGCCACGACCGCTCAGATCCTGGGTAATTTCGAGTCGTTTGAACCTCCCCACTCGAACGTCTTTGTGCGTCGTGTGCTCTCTGGCGAGCACGTCGTGTGGAACAAGCACTTGGTGCGCGAGCTAGAAGAGCGCGGGCTCTGGAACGAACAGCTCAGGGCTAAGATCATTGCCGACGGTGGTTCTGTGCAAGGGTGCGACCTACCCGACGACATCCGGAAAATCTACAAGACTGTGTGGGAGATCCCCTTGCGCTTGCAGCTGCACTTGGCGGCCGACCGCGGGCCATTCGTGTGTGGCTCGCAGTCGCTCAATTTACATGTGACAAATCCTACCGAGCGCAGAGTCAGCAGCGCTTTGTTCTACGCGTGGCAGCTCGGCCTCAAAACTACATATTACATACGAACCCAGGCCGCTAGCAAGGCCCTGGGGCCGGCCGACTGTGCTGTCTGTGTAGCTTGAAGCTGTACAAATTTTAATTAATTAAACAAACTCCTCTTCGATTTGCATCGCGTTCGAGTCGGCTGCAGAGTCTTCCTTGAGCGACACACCGTAGGCCTCTTCTTCCGTTAAGCTGATGTCCGCGTAGGGCAGGCCGTCCGTGATCTTTCGCAGCTGGATGATCTTGAGGCCGAGCGAAACTTTCTCCTGGCGCGAACACAATGTCGTCACTTGGACCAGGCAGCGAACTACGTCTCCCTTGGCAATGGCTTGGTTGTCTCCCTCTCCCCCCAAGATCTTGGCACCCGTCAGCGTGCAGCCCAGGCGCGCGGGCCAGGCCCTGTCGCTCTTGGCGCTGGTACGGGGACGGGTACAGGCCTGGTAGTAAGACTTGATTTCCTGGTCTGTTTTCGCCAGGGGCCGCTTCGTTTCACGGTGGGCAGCAGCTTGTCCCGGGCTTGCACAACCAGCGCGCACATCCTCTCGTCAATGGCCCTGATAGCTTGGTAGGCCTCCAGCACGGTCGAGTGGGACGTGGCCTTGCGGAAACTCAGATCGATCATCACCTTCTTGGAGTCCTGGAAGCTCGAAGGGTCCCAGCCACGACCAGCGGCGGCAGCAAGAGAGTCAGTGCCTTCCCGTCGTACACGACATTTCCAAAAATTGACCCGTACGCCGCCCGAGGTTCGCCTTGCAGCTTGATTTTCTCCAAGTCCTCGGCCGGGTTGAACTTGACTGCCAGCTGCTTGCCATCGCTCGCGCTCTTGATCAATTGAACAGACATCATCCAGTTTTTGTGAGAGGCAGACATTCTCTTGCGATTTGAAAGCGAGTGCCGATTTAAATCGAGGCGGATTTAAACCGGCTGCCTTCAAAAAGCAAAAGGCCAGCAGTCAAAAAAAGCACTTGCCACTTTTGAATTTCTCTGCTGCTACGATGGGAGTCGTGTTTCTCTGGCGCACCAAGAGTGGCGGGCCCTTGTTCCGCCGGGCGGTCGAGTGCCTGGCGCCCGTGCTGCTCGAGGCCACTATCAATGCCACGCCGACCGGCCTCGGGCTCGTCGGTGTCGCCGACGGCGTGAGCGCCGAGTTGTGGATGCCCTTTGAAGAGTCGCAAGGCGACTATGTCCAGTTTAACTGGAGCAAGGTGCGCGTGGTGTTTTGCATCGATCTGAAGGAAGTGGCCAACTGGCTGACGCAGTACAGACCAGAAATGACACTGGAGCTCGCGCTGGACAGCGAGAACGAGCTTTCACTCAAATTGTACGACGAGGGCAAGAGCTTCGAGCACACGAGCGCCCTGTCCAACCTGCGCGTGCCGGCTGACGTGGTTACGACCGACGGCAACACCCTCCGGTGCGACCAGCTGGCCGACGTGGGCTCGACCGCGCTGTGTGCGGTGGCCAGGCACCACCACAAGACCAACAGCCACGCGCGCTTCTACGTCACCAACGGCCGGCTGGCGGTCGAGTCCTGCCTGCTCGATGTCTCGGAACAGCGCAAGAGCTGTACCTACCTGGCGGACGTGATCCAGTACCGCGAGTGCGAACGGCCCAGAATACGCAGCGAGCTGCCCGGCCAGGCTGGAGACGGGCTCTTCTATTCGCTGGACACGGTCAAGAAGATTCTGAAGGCGAGCAGTTTCCAGGAACGCAAGAAGGGGCGCGTGATGCTCGGGCTCAACAAGGACGGGCCGCTCGTGCTGGTGTTCAACCGTGGCGCCAGCTACCTGAAATTCGCCATCGTCTCGTCGAGCGCGGCCGCCGACGAAGAACAGCCCAACGTCGAGCCGCCCGTGCCGCTCGAGCGGCAGGAGAGCGGGTGTGTGCCCAAGGTGATCAAGAGGAAGCACAAACAGTCGTCTTCGTCCGCGCGCGTCAAGAAGCAGAAAGTAGACGCAGTCCCGGAAGCCGCGAAAGGCGCTTGATGACGTAGGCTTTGCCTTGGTTAGGTCCAATAAAACGTTTTTGTGTTGGCAGTCTTTTGGCTAGAGGTAGCACCCAGTCCCGGACCCCTCCTACCTGCCGGAATTCCGAAATGGTCATGGTGCCCCCGTACTCGAGCAGCTCCCACCTAGGCGGGGCGGGCCGTATGACTTGCTGCCTTAGATTCAGGCGCAAGTAAGAGTGGAGCAGATCTCCGGCCTGTGAGCGCAGAGTTTCCGGCACGCCGTAGCTGACATAGGCCCAGGCACAGGCCGGTGTACAAAACAGCCCGAAAACGTACAGGTAGCCCTCGACGGGCGAGTACGCGACGGGCAGCTCGAACCACTTGCCGTCCTTGCGCGCGCTTGGGTGGCCGCAGTGCAGGCAGAGCCGCTTACGGTGTATCTGTGTGCCTTCCATTTTTTTAACGGCGGAAGGAGGGAAAAACAATTTGCTGCGCCCCGATTTAAATCGGGCCGCTTTTGAATTCGGTGCTCGCACACACACACTCGCAAAAATGTGCGAGCACGAATTCGTCTTCAACCGGGAAACGAGCGGGACCTTTTGCAAGACATGCGGGCTAGTGGGGAGGGAGCACTCGCTGTACGGGTCGAACCAGTACTTGGTGAATGGCAGCATGCGGGGGGACGAGGGCGAGATGACGGAGCAGCCGAGGCGCCCGCAAGGTTACACCCGATTATCGAGGTTCCGCGAGATTACGAGGCAGGTATTTGGGTTGAGGGGGATTCATCAGAAGCCGCTAGTCAGCCAGGCCTTGCTGCAGCTGGCGAGAGATCTCTGCCACAAGTGGAGGGTGAATGGTACAGAGATTACCCCGTCGAAGTTGATCTACGTGTTCAAGAAGAGCCGCCTCGGCCCGCTCTCGTTGGACCGGGCGGCCTGCCTCGCCTACCTGCTCGGCGGCTCCAGGGACAGGCTGACGAGCGGGGCCGAGCCCACCCGCGAAGTGCTCCAGGGCTCGAAGCACTGTTCCACCAGGTAGACGGGGCGTGGCCGGTGGTGCGGGAGCTGCTCAAGGTCCGGCACGGCTGGCATCGCGCCTGTTTTATCAATTATTCTTCACTCCTCCGAGCGCTGCTAGAGCTCATGGAACAGCCCGCCCTCGCCGCGCGCGTGCCGCCGCTCAAGCAGAGCGAAAGCAAGCACAGGCAGACGGCGATCTGGGCTACCATATGCCAGACACTGGGCTGGACTTTTTTACCAATCACCGGCAACCTGCTGACCCCGCCCGACGGCAACGCCAGGCCCAGAGAGAGCCACCTCCTCGGCTCGAAGCCGCTCCGCAAAAAACGGAAGAAGGCTCGTCGCGCGACTGCTGTACGTGCTGGATTTAAATTCTCGCAATTCTAATCCATTAAACAAAAGAGCCCGCCATAACTGCCAGAAAATGATGGACACGTTACATGCCACGGAACGGAAAGAGATCCCGAAGCCGGAAGTCAAGGTAGCGCCGGGCCATGGCGAGCTCGCCGCCTGGGGCAAGAAGGCCGGGGTGCCCTGGCCCAAGGGCTGCCGGCCGTCAAGTTTACTACCGCGGTCTGGCGCAAGTACCGGTGGTCGTTTGTGGCGGGCCTCGACAAGCTCGCGAAGCTCTCGGCCAAGCAGTACCAGGCGCTGCTGGGCAGGGTCCGCCTGTCCGCCCTCGGCCTGGACGCCTCGCGCTTCGAGCGCTCGGCCGAGCTGGAGGCCGTGATTGCCTTTTGGACGGAGCACTGGGGCGACTACTTCATTTTCCCCAAGAACAACAAGATGCGCGTGGGCGATTTCCTCCGGAAGACCCACTCCGACCTGCAGGGCACCTTTTTCACTTCGAACAAGGGAGGGCTGGCGGCCTTCAAGGTGAGCGACGACCTCCGCCGGCTGCCCGCCGGCAACGACTGGGAGGGCGGCGAGCTGACGTTCAGGCAGGCCCTCTACGGCCCGCACGAGGGCTCGGTCGAAGGCTGCGACGGCAACACGAAACCGCTCCGCGACTGCCTGCTCGCGCACTGCAAGATGTTCTTGCGCTATCCCAACGACATTTTCGACTACGCGAAAGTGCTCAACGACCTCGTGGATGCCGTTTGTCCCGGCGCCAAGACCAGGCACGACAGCTACACCGAGTTCCGGAACTGGCTGTTCGGCGGCGAGGACGCCAAGGGCAACCTGCAGACTCCGTTCGGGCTGGAGGTCGCGCGCTTCTTGCTGCAGAACGGGCTGTTCAGCGACCCGAACATGAGCTCCGGCACGGCGAAAAGAACGAAAGAAAACCGGACCGAGAAGATGGAGCACCAGCACGCCATCCACGAGGACACGTGGCTCGCGTGGCTGGACTCGCTGTACCAGGCCCTGCTGGCGGAGAGCGCGGGCGTGCACCAGGCCCCTGACTCGCCGTTTTTGCCTACCGTCGACAGGCCACTGTGGGGGCTGGAGGCGGTTTTCCTGATGGCCGCGCTGGGCATGCGAGGGATAGAAGTGGTCAAGTTCTCTGACTTGGGCGCGCTGGACGAAAAGCAGCAACAGGACAGGGTCTTCTCCAGCATCGCGCTCAGCCGCCACGTCTCGCAGATCGGCCAAGCCAAGAAGGGCTGGCTGACCTACGACCCGCCGGAAGACGACGGCGGCGAGTGGACGCTGGCGGCCGTGCCGAAGCCCATCGGCCTGCTGACCGCCGACACCAACGGCATCCTGCAGATCTTTGGGCACATGCGCAAGCTGATTGACACCCACCTCGAGTACCGCGCACAGCACTCGGGCGGCCAGAAGCTCAAGCAGGCCGACCGCCCGCCGTCCGACTACACTTCGACCGCCGACCTGCCGCCGCCGCAGCAGCAGCACAGCCCAAGCAGAAAAAGCAAAAGACGGCCGCCGTCTCTGCCTGGGCCAAGCGAGTTCTGGACCGGCCCGACGGCACGAGCGCCATTGCCGCGCTAGGCAACGCCGAGGCCATGACCGTGCTGAACGGCGCGGGGCTGGAAAAATGCTTCGACTACCTCATGGAACACTACTCTAAATTTACGGGCAAGATCGACAAGCCCTGCCGAACAAGCACATGCTGCGAGCGCTGTACGGTGAAGTGGCCTACGCGCTGTACGGCGAGGGCTCCCTGGTCTCCAGGCCGTTGTTCTTGTCTCGAGTGCTGGCGCACGCGAACCAGGACCTGAACTCGCAGCTTTTCTACCAGCAGGTCTTCCTCGTCAGGCGGGAAACACCGCTGCTCGACACCGTGACGGACGTGAACGTCAAGAAACTGATCCAGGACCTGATGCGCAGTCGAGCCAGCTGGCGGCCCAGTACCGGGAGGCACTCGGCGCCGTGCCGCGGCCCGCGGTGCCACCGCCACCACCGGCCGCTGCCGGCAGCGCGAGTCCAAGCACGAGGCCCTCAAGCGCAGGGCCCTGGCCTTTTTCAACTTGCACAAGGCAGAGAACCTGGCCAAGCTCAGGGACCCGGCGTTCTGGCGCGGGCCGCACCAGCACACTTTTCCGGTCGCCCCGGCCACCCGGTTCGCCGGCCTGGTCAGCGACCTACTGGACAGGTCGGTGCCACCGGAACAATTGAGCACAATGTTTGCCGAACTGATTTAAATCGGATGGACCCGGCGCTTTTTCTAGAACATTCTGGCCCCACTTGTCCGTTACTTTTTTACTCATCGTGACCAGCTCACAATTCGTCCCGGAGCCAAGACATGACGACCGTCAGAACTACACAATGGGGTGAGGTGTCACTGGTGGACGCCGTCCACCAGAAATATCCTACGTGGGACCGCAACCGCTGCGCCGCCCGGGTAAAACGGCATCTGCAGCTCCACCCGTACAAACTAGAAAACATGAAACGCCACGTCTTCAAGAACCGCGGAGGGCGCAAGGACGGGACATGGGTTGCGAGCCCGGCCGCGGCGGCGGAGATCGTAGACAGCCTGGTGCACGATTTTGGCCGCAAAACACGGTCAGCCCCTGGGACAGTCCTCCGCCCGCGAAATCAGCCCCTTGTAGAAGTTATCCCCGCTCTCGCGCGCAATGGCGAGTGCATCGTCGACGCTACGACAATTTTGGCTGAGCTGGGACCAGACACAACAGAAACCCTCCTCCCGGCTGCGAACGAGGCACAGACTACAGTTGCGGTCCTGGCCGAAATTGAGACATGGGGACCGCTGCTGTCGCCCCTGCCCGAATACGAGTTCTGCGGGAGCGAAGAAGAGCCACTTGCAGAGCAAGGACAGCATGACGAAGACGGTTGGGTTGACTTATCCGAAGGTTACGTACACAAGTTTTTTTAATCGTGCGTTGTATAATAAAGATTGGTATTGAAACGAGGCAGAAAGCGCAGGCCGGTCTCGAATGCCCCGGCCTGCCACAAGAAACGTTGCCACTTATTGGCTGGACTACTTCCCACCCGCTGTTCCGGTAGGCCTCTAGAAAATGATACACCGGCACGTAGGACAGCACGACTACCTGCTCGCGCCTGTTCCGCCTGGTAGGGTAAGAAGTCCGGCCCAGGGCCCTGACTGCCTCCACGAGTGTCACTAGTTCATGGCGGTGCTTGGCACAAAAGTGCTCGGCGCACAAGTTCTGTGAGTAAATCTGTGACAGGCACTCGAAGCAGATCTTGTCTGCCTTCTTTTCGACTCGCGCCAGCAACATGTTAATGTTCTTGATCTTGAATGTGAACGCTGTATTCAGCAGGCGGCGCAGGCCCTCGAACTCCGTGCTTGCTTTAGCCATGGCCTTGCGCCGCTTCCGTGGCCTGGGGCGGATGAAGCAGTTTGTGTGGCCCCGGAGGTAGACCACCGTGCGTGCCAGTTCGCCCGGGCCGAGCCACGACAGGACTTCCGTTAGCAAGTCGCTGGGCAGACGCTCTAGCATTTTATAACTATGCTAGGCCACAAGAATAAAAAAAGGGTGCTACATCCGGGCTAACAGCCTCTGGCCCGCCGGCCCGCCCGGGCGCAGGCCCAGGAGCCGCGGAGGAGGAGGCGGCTCGCGCATGCCCAGCGCCGGCCGCTGGTCGACGCGCCTCACCATGCTGGGCGTGCGGTACGGGTGCATGCGGTGGTTCGGGTCGTTGGCGTAGACGTAGCCGTACACCGGCGGCCGCGGCGGCGGCGCCTGTTGCTCGCGCCAGCGCGCCTCGGCGGCTGCCTCCGCGTCCTTGCCAAACGCCACCATCTCCCGCAGCTTTTGCTTGTCCTTCTGGGCCAGGCTCTTGCCCTTGCGCAGGCGGCTCTTGGCCGCGTCGGCGTAGTGCATCATTTTCTGCAGGGCCGCGTGGTCTCCGCGCGACAGGTTCAGGTTCTTGGGCACCCAGCTCGGCGCGCGCCACGCGAGCTGGGCCAAGCGCAG
>WBZZ01006927.1:115000-120373 GCA_019918135.1 Paulinella micropora | reverse complement strand
AGGCAGGGGTCGGCTGCACACTCTGCTTCTCTTGCTGATCATGCAGCGCTTCATGCGGGCGGATCTGGCTTGGGGTGCTTTGTTGAGTCGTCTTCACCTTCCGAGCGTATGCAGCTGGAAGCATCATCTGGTCTTACTTCTATCTCGGATTTGCAGCATTCTCCAGCTGACGAGCTATCTGACGCAGACCTCATCCATCTCCTGACTGCTTCCGGCTCTGAGAACAAAACTCAGAATCTTGCGACGGGTGGGCCCGTGGACGTTGGTAAGGAGTTTCAGCGGCTGCTTACCGCTCGGTCTGGTATGCAGATAGTTCGGAAGAACGCTACTCAGCAGGGGGGTTATCGGGGCTACGTCTGCTGCTTCTCAGACGTCGAAGACGACTGGTGCTTCTGTTTCTGCTGGGTCTGACTCTGCTGGCGCCTCTCGTTCTGTTCCTTCTACTGTAGCTGCTGTAAGTTCTGGTACTTTGGTGGGAGCAGCAGCGCCTTCACCAATGCGATCTGGTGTTGCAACTCTTCCTCTTGATCTATCTGATAGCGTGCTCTACGTTTTACCTGATGATTCCTCGTGGCCTGGGACGGTGGTTGCACTACCTAAGGCTAAGGAAGCGCGTGGGAATGAATATGTTGCTGCGGTTCATTCGCTTCGTGCTGCGCATGGTCGCGTAGAGGCGTGTGCTTGTGGTGAGCTTTCTTCCATGAAGAACTCTCGCTCGCGTGTGGAGCTGCTACTTGCTGCTCGCGACGTGGCTGACAATTTTATCAGAGGTGACTTCGCTCGGGCCTTCGCAATCATCGCTCGTCGCCTGCTTGCTATCCACTCGATTGAAAAAACTGGTGGACAGAACTGGACTATCGTGGATGTGATCATGGTGAATCTGGAGAATATTCTCCTCTGCCTCAGAAACTGATGGCTCGTGTAGTAGTAAAGGAGGCTCATGAGCGTTCCAAGATAATGGAAAAGATGTTCCCTCTACAACCGAAACCAATTATCCCGAAGCGTGTACGCAATGAATGAGACGCTGTAGCGGGACCAGTGCTTGAGAGAGAGATGCTCTTCGTCTTGCTCTCCTTTCCTCTTCATACTTCCTTGAGGCAGACTCACGTTTTGTAGTGGTGCCTGAGCTTTCTAAGAGTCTTCTCTTATCTCTTTTTCCTCCTGCACCTCCTCTTCTTCAAATGCTTCTGCGACTTGACTATCACCCTCTGCATCGTCTAAATCCAGCATACCATTCACTTCCTCTTCATTGCTAGCACTTCCCTGCAGCACCAAAGCACTGTTTAGCGTTCCATTTGCATAGCTACTGCTGGCTGCTGTTACTGCTGCCTTCTTCTTTGCATGTTTTCCCCCACTGACTCATATTGTCTGGTACGTTCTTGCCTGCCATGTGCAGCCTACGAAGGTTTGCACGATGAACTTCAACGTATGCCCCCCTGAGGTCCTCAAAACCACCTTCAAAGTCCTTCCTAACTGCCTCTAGCATCAGATCGCGTTGAAAGTCTTCACAGTCTTCCCTACCACTATAGTAAGGTATATTGGTCGACTCATTTCCATTTTTCTGTTTTTCAGACATTTGAAGTTACTTTTACATACTAGAAAGATTGTCACCTGTCCTCTGTCTGTTGTGTATTCCTGACTGGCTGACACCCCTTCTGCAAATCCCCCCTTACGAGTACGTTGCAAGTGTTCTCCTTGCAGCAATCAGTTGTTGGTCTTTTCCTGTTGGTTTTCTTGAGCAGGTAGCTATCCTGTACCCACCAACACTCCTGCGCGCCACAAGCACCCTGTTGGACAGGTAACTTCTAGTCACTGTTTAAGTCGTAGTTATGATTTATTTCTATGCGCGGTAATATTATACTAAGTCATAATTAGGAGTAACGGTAATGGATAATCCAAGTCAATTGTGCACGTTACGTTTTTATCATTGTGCAACGGACCATATCATTCGGAGCGTCAGTTACTGTTAGTCACACACTTAGACTAGTTAGCTCTCTTGCAGTTCAGTTCTGCATTTATGTCTTTGGATTAAAGTGGCTGTGAGCAACCTGGCTTTTAACGAAGTCTCCCGGCAAACCGCAAGTGAAATGTAGGGTAAGGTCCGTGAGTGACCGGTTTATACCTAATCATCAGTCATGAGCCGTTGGGATAGTGATTCATCACAGCAATACACGAACTGGAAACAGTTCTTATCTCACGCACCCGTCTATGACAGTGTCACAGAACATCTTCAAGGATTTTACTATCAGCTAGAGGAATATGCTTACTGTATTAGTACAATTCTCAGGGACATGGTGAAAGACACATTTCTCTACGAGATTGCTGCTAAAAAAAAATACTGATGGGATTTGAGTCGTATGAGAGCAGCAGAGGAAGCAGATGAACCAAGAGAACCGACTGAAGAAGATCAGACGTGAGTGAAGAGAGTGAGGAAGAGACAAAGCAGACGCATCCTCATCAACATCATCACGCACAAGACGACAAGAACCAAAGAAGAAAACACTAGAGAAGCCGAAGGAGTATGCGAAATGGAGTAATAAGCAGAAGGTAGCTTGGGATGAAAAAGCGAAGAGAAGAGCAAGACGAGCACAAACGAGAGCAGTGAAAAGCATACGATGTAAATTATTTCAGCTACTCATAACTACTGCATTCTCTAACTATAAACTCGTTGCATATCTCAGAAGCCGCAATGCTCAAGATCCGTTCGATAAAGTCTGCATTGTCAAAAGAAAATACAGACAAATTTCCGGAGCAGCAAGATATCTGGAAGAAAAGAAGTTCAGAGAGAGCGCCTAGGAAGAACGAAGACGTAGACGCCTGGCTCACCAGGTACCTACTGAAGAAAGAGTAGCTAGAAAAGCTAAGAGGAGAGAAGTTTGAATAGGACGAATCAACAAACCGGTTGCTTGAGAAGCTAAGTACGCACCCAGCCTATGGTGCCAAATACTTTGCTGATCACTATCGTATGGCACCAGCCGTACGACCCAAGCACAACGACATAGTTGAGGCAGCTAGAGAGGTTTACGTGCTTTGGGATGCAACCAACAGGCAGAAGAAATATGAGAAAGGAAAGCATAGCAATAGAGCAGAAGGAGAAGGAGCAGCTTTATTGCTAGCTGGAGAGGAAGAAGAGGAGGGAAGGAAGAGTGGGAAGAGCAAGTACAGACAGAAAGGTGAACACGGGGGCAAGAATGATGGGGCAGTGACAGAACGAAAGGAATGGTGGCTCACTGCAGTTTGTTATAACTGCAATGAAACTGGACATACTAAACGCTTTTGCCCTAAGCTCGCTAAGTCTAATAGCTCCCGTCGAACCCATAAACCCCACAACACCGCCCCTCCCAAGAGAGAAACCCAAGCAAAGATAGTAAGTTTCGCAAGAAAAAGGATAAAGGGGTGACTCTTATTATTAAAGAGATGAAAAGGGTGAAGGAAACGAAGGAGAAGAGGGGGGAAACGACAACACAGAAGAAGACGACAGTTCAGAAGAAGAAGACTATGAACTGATTGTCATGGATGCAGATGATGAACAAGAAGAGGGCAACACAGCCCAAAAAGGAGGTGAGGAAACGGAAGGGGAGGATAGTGAAACAGAGGAGCATAAAGAGAACGACACAGAAAAACCCGAAAGAGTCCGTGAGGGGGGGGGGGGGGGGTAGAATGTCGAGCAGCTCCCAGACTCGCTACTCGCTCGTAGGCATTCCACCATCCAACCTCTCACCGCCCACTCTCACTAGTGACCAACACCTCAACCCCTCGTCAACAACCCCTCCCAACTGACCCCCTCCACAGCACGAGAGTCTCGTGCGTGAAATATCCTCGCAACCCTCCAAGAAAGAGAAACAGACGAAACCGAAACCGACACCTCAATCTCTCCGTCAAACCAAAGAGACACACAAACACAAGACACCACAAACAATCACACCCACCAAACAAACACCCAATCCCAAACGAAACAGAATCCAATGTGTAGGGAAGAACTCTAAGGGGAAGCGGTGTGGTGTGAAATATGGTGAAAGTGGGAGTATAGGTAAGGCAGGCAGTATGAGCAAGAGGTTGCAGTATGCCAGTCTGTGTGGTTATCACTACAAACAGGACCCACAATTCCCATAAATAGATCTGGAACAACCCCCATCATGCCGCCCACCCCCACCAACGAGTACCCAAGTGAAGAGATGATGAAGAAAATGAAGAGAGAGAGGGAGAGCAAGGGGGCGAGAGCACAGCAACTTTCGCAAAAAGACTCTGCAATACCCGGACAAAAGGATAACGTCAGTCATCAAGCCGGAAAACCCGCGAGAAGAAAAATTAATGGCTGACTGTGCTGATATGGCAGATGTTCAAGCGCGTGCCGGGGAGGTCAATGCAGAGATCGAAGCTGCAAGTGTAGTGTCTGTGCGACAGGTGACAAGAGCAGAAGGTAAGGTATGGCCTCCATCGCAACCCTCAAAAGGTCCGTCCCCAGTAGATAGAGTAGACGAGGAAAGACAGGAGACACAAATGACACCCACTCCACAGCATAACTTGCCCAACTCCACTCGTCAACATAGCACAACTACGGAGGGGAGCAGTAAAAAGAGGGGGCACAGTGGCAAGTGATTAGCTTTGAGGACATAAGAAGGCTAGCTGAGTCGCTGCAGACGTGCATCATGGATGAAGAGACAGGTGATGTAGTGAAGGTGAAGAGAGAGAATGGAGTGAGGGTAGAAAAAAGGAATCGCGTAACTTTGGGATCCCATTTTTTCCCAAATTTTCTAAGGTTTTGGCTGGTTTTTTCAAAACTCTCAGGATACGTGTAGAAACGATGCCGTTGCTAGGAAAACTTATTAGAACGATTAAAACATGTTTTTATTCATTTAGACTGACTTTGACTTCACTTCAAAAGCACTCCGGAGGGCGGTCCGGACCTGTCTGACATACGTATTTTTCGAGTTTTCGTACATGTCAAATCAGCGGGTTTTGACGGCAAATTCAAGGGCGATGCAGGAAAACATGCTTTTAATGTTTGCAACTATTTACTATTGCAGTCTGAGCTCATTCTAAGAATGTTTACGGACTTGGAGCCACGGGCGCCGACTTGCACTAACTCAGCACTGTACTACACAAATACACCCAAGTCAGAGCATAATCGTGCGTCCTCAGCTACAAAACCAGCGTAAAATGGCAGACAATCAATATAATTACTAAATTATCATTATTTCCTAACATTTCACTTATTGTCAGCCACATAGAATGACTTTGTGACTTGACTTGGGCGTGCGTGCTGTCACACAGCGAACGCTAACCCAAGTCAAGGCACAGACAAAAAAGTGAAGGCAAAAAGCGGTATAAGCGGCGCTTTTTGTATTTCCACTGGAGCTAAAAAAAAGCTGC
>WBZZ01006927.1:65000-110000 GCA_019918135.1 Paulinella micropora | reverse complement strand
ATGTGTGTGGTGTAAGTGTTTTGTATGTCTATTCCCGTAAATATTCTTGTAATCCATTGTAGTGTATCTGGAATCGATGAGTATTTCATTGATATCGTTTTCGCTGTGAAGAAAGTGGTGTAATTACAAGTTATGTTATCGACTTTAAATTTAGTGTGTTGAGTCTCTCATATATGTGAGGTGGTGGTTGTGTCGTTTTTGTCAGATGCTGTTCCTGTATGCATTTTGAGCGCTAGATTTCTTACTAAACCCTGGTGCCGTCGTCCTGTACACGTTAGGCTATTCTGGAATCTATTTCAGTAAGATTGCTCTGTTCACTGCATATATTACGTCTGCATGTCTGTATATATTATGACGAACTATATTGTTATGTGACCGATATTGAGTGCTATTACGAGGACTTGTTACTGTAGTCATGTCATTATGTGACATGAGTTTATCACTGAATATCTCAGTTAAATACTTCATTTCTCTTGACTAACATTACGATACGATACGATACGATACAATATGATACGATACAATATGATACGATACGATACGGTACGATACGATACGATACGGTACGATACGATACGATACGATACGATACGATACGATACGATATGATACGATACGGTACGATACGATACGATACGATACGATACGATACGATACAAGACGATACGATACGATACGATATGATACGATATGATACGATACGATACGATACGATACGATACGATACGATACGCTACAATACGCTACAATATGATACGATACGATACGATACGATATGATACGATATGATACGATATGATGCAATACGAGACGAGACGAGACGAGACGAGACGATACGAGACGATACGATACGGTACGATACGATACGATACGATACGATATGATATGATACGATACGATACGATACCATACGATACGCTAATAACGGTTCAGTAAATGTATTTCGTAAGTTAAATCGCATTTCAGTACAGCATGGGAATCGATTTTAATAAGCGAGCGTCAGTTACTTATCTGGTAAACCATAGCATACACCATCGTCGAACGGTGGTGCAGATTGTATTTGAGCATATTTCTTATGAGAACCAAGGAGTATCTAAGCGATTTTGACTCCTGCCTGCAAGACGCTCGTAATGGCCAGTTTGTTTTCTAAGCTGATGTCGCGCACATATTTGAACACATATGTACTTTAATCTGACCACAATCCTTGCCTCCTGATTGCGTATAGTTTCATTCCCAATCTTGCCGCCTCTGTAGCCGAGTCGATTCTATTAGAATGTGACGTGTAGATAGCTGGATCCAATCCGATGAGTGCCACTTTCTCTTTCAGAATACTGGACGGTGTTTTGCTACTTAAGTGCTCCAGACTGTTTCCCCCAATTTTGAAGAAGAGAGGCGAACTGTCTGTGAGTGAACCGCGAAATAAATCTTTCATAGCCTGCAAGTATGCTCGAATCCATTTAACAGCGCAAAATGTTCTTGACCGACATACACTAGCTTCTCATCTTTATCGTTCTTGAGGTGCCTCAGCCGCAGTACCATGTATTCACATGGGCTGTTGTTTATTGTAGTCGTGTGGAACCATATATCCTCCACCTTTAGTGCAGTGATATTGCCCACTCGTGTCATAGAGATCCATTGCAGCAAAATCATGGTGCTGTTTCTGCCGTCTCTCCAATCATTAAGAGGCAGTTGGAGGATCTTGAGTAAATCGTCCCTCAACAGTGGGTATTTGCCTTCCTTGCCCTGCGGGGCTTCTGCCACTGCTCTTTCCTTTGCCATTTGCACCAATGGGCTATCGGTGGGCAGTAGGGAAGTAGTGCGTAGTGCGCCTTAATAGCGGCGAAGTGCCCTTTGATTGTACTCTCTGCATAGCCGCTTTCGCACATGTGTCTCAGGTTGTGAGCAACCGTCTCTGCTGTGGCCGGAAAGCATATTCGGTTGTGTGCGATACACCAATTGATGAATTGCTTGCGTGAGGATGCATATGCGTCCATCGTTGACTGTCTTTTCTTGCCTTGGCTTGCCCATATTGCTATGTCAAGGTCGTTAAGTACGACGTGGCCTGTAGTAAGAAAACAAATTTAATTAGCAAAATCAAATAAGACTGCAAGCATGTGCCACTGAGGTCTATGTATATGTAGCGGGTGTGTGGGCCATGTTGGTGCTAGCGTGTACGCCGCGGGTGGTAATGGGAATGAATGCCTCGCGTGTTCAAGCACTTGTGGCCACCAAGGTCTTTCCTGCCATTTGGGTATCACAAACGCAACTCGCTTGCGTTCTTTCAGTGCGAGAAGAATTGACTGTCCTATCTGTCTTTCAGTTCGGTGCCCACACGTCTCTGATCGTTATGTGCCATCGATAGGTGATTGCCTTTATTATATCCGGGTGGACAGTCAAGCTAGTCAAGCAGGCAGTCAGTGCCTTTGAGTTTGCGTCTGCCCTTGTGTTACGTGAGCGTTCTGTATACATCGTCAATTATTTTGCATAACTGCGTGAGGTGTGAGCATTTTCGTGAGCCGCCTTTCGGTAAGTCTATTACAGCGTTGGCTGAATTGAAGACCGTGAGCACGGTGTTTCGATTACTCAAAATGTGTCTGAAGTGTAGTGGGACCACTGTGGCTGCCCAGAGCTCTCTGTGACAGGATATAGTAAGGGCCAACCCGCAGGCTGACCTTCAAGTTTTTTTCATACATTGAAATATATATTTTTCATGACGAAATCAAAGATTAATTCGTATTAAAACGTTTAAAAAAATTTGGATGAAATCCGCAACTTTTTCCGTTAATTATAACGGTTTTTTCGACTGTTATCTCATTTTACACCAAAAATACACTAATCAACGTTCTGGTCTAGTTTTCAGCGCACAGGATTTGTTGTTTTCAATAAAAATTTTGTTTTATTATTGGAAAACATATTCAAACTATTTCCTTTAAAGTTTTGACATTATTTTAAGTTTTCAAACTGCTTAACGGTAGTTTACACCTTTCATACACCTTTCATACACCTTTCATACACCTTTCATACACCTTTCATACACTTTTATGCACATCGGCTACCAAACACCTTCAAGTAATGTTTTTGTGCAGTAAAACTAAATAATAAATTTATTTATTATGATTTAAATGTTTTTGCATTTCAAATTCAAATTATATTTGAATTTATAACCGTTGGTGAGACAGTTGGAGACTCTCGTGACTGAACGGTGGCAAACACACACTAAAAATATATTAATTAATAAAACTAAATAATATAATCACTTATTTAATTATTTTGATATGTTTAAATTACAAATTCAAATTATTTTTGAATTTCTAACAGTTGAAAATTCGTTTTATTAACTACCAGTCCCTACGACGCTTGCGACCTAGGCGCCTTGCTTGCTCAACACGCTGAGCGCGAACATGTGAATCAGACACATACGAAGGACGCTCAATTCTAGATTCAGGCCTAAAAGAAGTTGGTGCTAGTGCTGCTGCATTAGGCACCCAAACAGGAGCACGAGAGGAGCCGGAATCCTTAAGTTTGAAAGCCCAGACAATGGTAGGCTCATCACGAAAAGTCGCGATTTTGAGCTTCCCTGGAGTGTCAGTGCTTTCAAAAAAAATGATACTTCCAAAGATCGGTAATGCCTATGACGTTATGCTTGAAGTTCTCTGATCGGTCGATCAGACCATCAAAGATCATAACTTCAGAGTTGGAAAGATAATTCCGGATCAGGTGTGCCAAGTCACGCGAATCTTGCCACACCCAATCATGGTAAAAAGCCATGTAGGCCACCATCTCTGCTATCTTTCCTGCATGTGAGGCGCATAAAGCTTTCCCGTGATAAGATGCCCAATATTCCAAACAGCTGAGTGTAGCCACTCATGTTTTTTTCTTATTAAACTAAACTCGGCCAAAGCAAACCTTTGCTTGAAATGTTTCCTTCCACCATCTGACCATAATATCACTTTCACCACCCCCATGCCTTTGATCTTTTTCTCTAAAATCTCAGACAACCATAGGCGAAAGAAATGATAGTCATTGGATGTGTAAGCGTCGTCTTTGTGAGGTAGTGTGTCAACATACTTCCTCTTCACGCCTCCTCTTCCGTCACCTTTTAAAATCACAGCTATGCAATCGTTCACATCTTTGGTTTTCCCTCCTCCAACGCTCATTCTGGAAAAATCTACAACAATGATTGCAGTTCGGGCATCATCTCTTATAGTCTCTAAGTCTTCAGCGTAAAACTCAGTATTTCGTTTGGCACGGAAATGATGCTCGGATTTTTCGAGTTTTGCCATCAAGGCTTCTTTCTCTTCCTCCTCCTCATTAGAAATAACTCTGTCCGGCAATAATCTATACTGCTCTTCTTTCTCCTGAATCGCAGCCAGCCTGGCAGTGTCTTTTGTGTATTCGATACACGTCGGACACTTGTTCCAGACTTTGCTGTGCCTGTGTTCAATCCATAACTGCTGTGTGAAACGGGTAAAATCAGAACGTAGTGGAGGACCAATGAGTTTTGTAAAGGTTGATTTGGGATGTACCAAGTATTCCCCAATCCGCTTGTTCCAATAAATCCGCAGCTGTGTCACTTTTAATCGCCTTGGACTTTCATTGAAGATTGGAGTCCTATAATATATGTATTAGTCAAACGTAGTGTGACAGTCTCAACCATGGCGGGACGATCTCACAAGGAGGCTGAAAATTTAAAGATTGTACTCGTTGCTTAGATCCGCTCTGAAAAAAGGAGAAGATCCAAACAACGGTACAAAATTGGGGGTCAATGCAGTCAAACTGATTGCGAGCAAGAAGAAATGAGAAAGAGAGAGACAGACGGACAGAGAGAGAGAGAGAGAGAGAGAGAGAGAGAGAGAGAGAGCGCGCAAATGTGACCCCTGCTGACTGAGTAGCCGACGTTGGCAAAACCGAAACAGAAACACGCTGAGAAGTTGCAGCTTCTCCCTCTCTGACAAATACTCCTTGTACACAGACAGATTATTACGCAACCGAGCTGGCTGATCCTGCAATCTTGGGCTGACTGCAAATGACTGAAAAGGCTTTGCTTTGCTGGGCATCCGTTGGAGTAAGCTCTGCTGCACTTGTGATCCTTGCCCTTCCAATCCAGACGGATAACATAGTAGCTGGGAGGGTTGCACCCGTCACACCGCCAGACTCCTTCCTCACCTGCCTCAAATGCTAATTTAAGCTGCTCCTCAGTCCTTCGTTTCCTTTGCCTCGGCTCAAAATCGAATCCCTCCCCATCCTGGATGGCCTTCCAAATGGCTGGTAAAACGGTTTTAAAGCTTTTGTAATCTGCACAATATTGCTGGTATGCCTTGGCCTCTGTGCAATATAAGACGTACTGGTGCCCCGAACGAATGTGCCGATCGTGCGATGGATGGGCATCAGCAAAATACTCCTCTATTCCAAAAGCATCCATTCCTAATTGAAGGCTGATGGGATCTTACTGAACAGGAAAACTGGCAAAACTGCTGCTGAGAAAGAGGCTAAAAGACTGAGATTCCCAACCCAGGAGCGTGGCTGACAAAGGACCAAGATCAAACAAATGTTGCACCTAAAAAAAAAGAAAGAGAAAGAGGAAAAATAAGAAAGAGCATGTGTGTATAGTTTTGTGTATTAGTATGTGCAAAACTTACATGTCAGAGATAGAGGGAGAGAGAGAGAGAGAGAGAGAGAGGAAGAGAGAGAGAGAGAGAAGAGAGAAGAGAGAAGAGAGAGAGAAGAGAGGAAGAGAGAGAGAAAGAGAAGAGAGAGAGGGAGAGAGAGAGAGAGAGAGAGGAGAGAAAAGATAGACAAAGAGAGAACCTCCCCTACCAAAGACGACACATAAGGCGGCACAGTGGACGGAGATGGATCCTTAATGCCTTCTGTAGCCTCAAGAATTCTTACTATAGAACTAAAACCCCATTTGGCCAGCTCGGACATGACATCATTTGACTGCATTCGCCCCGCCTCTGTTCCCAGGACATGCATGACACGATTTACTGCTGTAAGCTGAGATGATGGCTTGGGAGGAGGCGACAGACTGGACTTTTGCTTAAGGCAAAACGAAACATCAAGCCCTTGCTCGACATTCCCACATATTTTTCCACACTGAGGCACATTTGCTGACTGGAAGCAGTGAATGGCAAAGAGGTATCACTGCTATGTGCCGAGGTAGTTGACGTCGAAGATGGCAGCCCGAGAGCAGCATCGGCCTACACCACCAGCATGAAACGATAAGACAAGACAAATACAGCAAAAAAATCTAAACCAGTTGCCGCGCTGAGAGCTTTTGAGCAGCTATGCGCGCTTCGTTTGCCTTCTATTTTCCTTTTGGCCGCAGCATACAACTACAGAATGTGCAAGAATTTGGGGTTGGAAAATTATGGATCAGAAGGGGGAAATGACAGACAGATCACACAGTGAATTTTGTATCGTAAAAATAAACACAGCAAGCAGGAGATTGAACGGTGTATGCTGGTGTACTGTTGGTGTACTGTTGGTGTACGAAGGTGTACGGTGGTGTAAAAATTCAAGAAAATTTCGTTACGGGTGGGCCGCTGCTCTCACTAGTGAAAACCACCCCATTTTGTGTCGTTTTACAAAAACTACACCTCTCAATGTTGGTAACGTTTTTGGCGGTTTTAGCAACGGTGTACGGGTTGGGGGGAAAGCAGTCCCACATCTCTCGAGTTTGAAAAGACACCAAGAGAACACCTTTCAACACAGGTCACGTTCTTTACCACCGATTGTCTCTGTTCATATAGCATCTGATTCCTTGCTCTTCAAGAGTCTGTTGTACTTTTTAGGCAACATGCAGGCGATACTTGGACTGAAAAATCCTCGGGCCAGAATACCAAGTCCTTGCTCCCTTTGACACTGCAGTCTCCACCCTGGTTGGCTTTCGACCTTCCTTGCCGCATAGCCGATGGCGAACCAGGGAAGACCGTGTCAAGGAATTCTTGCATTTGGAGGTGGATGAAACTCGCCTTGAGCAGCATCCAGCTGACACCAATACTGTAAAAGTAAACAACGTTTGCTTGTTGTTTTCACACACACACACACACACACAACACACACACACACACAACACACACACACACACACACACACACACAACACAACACACACACACACACACACACACACACACAAACACAGACAAACACACAGACAAACACCACACACAACACACACACACACACACACACACATACACACACACGTGCCAACCCCGAGCCAACGCACACTCCATCGCTCGTGTTCCCTCCCTATCGCTCGTGTTCCCTCCCCATCGCTCGTGTTCCCTCCCCATCGCTCGTGTTCCCTCCCCATCGCTCGTGTTCGCCCGTGTTCGCTCGTGTTCCTTCGTGCTCGCTCGTGTTCCCTCCTTATCGCTCGTGTTCCTTCGTGTTCGCTCGTGTTCCACACACACACACACACACACACACACACACACACACACACAGACACACACACACAACACACGCACAACACACACACACACACAAACACAGACAAACACACAGACAAACACCACACACAACACACACACACACACACACACACAACACACACACACACACACAACACACACACACACACACAGGTTTTGTTTCGTCTTTATAGTTTCTTAGAATTATTCTTTTTGAATTTTAGGTCTTCGATTCGCACCCTCCGCGAGAGAACGCATTCCTTCGTCAGCCATGGACTGGAAGTGATTGGTCTGAACAAGCTGGCGCTGCCAAGCTGGTGTGAGGAGAATGGGGAAAGGAAAGGCTTGTTTTGCTAGACAAGGCTCGGCTCGGCAGCAATCCTCTTGGTCCGGGGGTGTTTACGTGGAATTTGAATTTTGCATCTTCGGCGAAGAAGAAATCCAGGGCGGAAGCATTGAAGGATCCCGGCACTACTCTTGCTTTGCTTCACACACTGCAAGTCTTGAGCCACACTACCAAACTGGATAATGAGAAGACCAGAACGTATCAACGTCAGCTTGGTTCCTTTCTGTCTGGCCCGCCCGACAAGCAGGAAGTATACGTTGCATCTTTCCGCACTTCTGACATTTATGATTTCCCTTCAGAGGAGATGCAGTCCATGCTGTCAAAAATGATGGCTGATCCTAATGTGCCCAAGCGTTTTGATCTTACTACCACTAACCCTAAGGTTGACAGGCAAAACCGTGATGTATTGGCGGGATACTAGGTCGTGCCATTTCTTTGCGTGACCTACCTGTTTCAGATGCTCCCCAGCCCCCCAGCGGCAGCGATAATGCAACCATGAAGGAATTGATTCATGTCAGGACCCAATCCGCTGAGTTGGAAAAAAAACTTAACGAGGTACTATGTTTTTTCAAACTACCTTATGATCACATTGACTTGCTTGTGCCCTTAGTTGGTTCAGGAGGTTGGAGAGAAGAAGGAAAAAATCAAAAGTTTGGCTGCAACTTTGGCTCAGAATTCCGAGAAGTTCATCGAGATCAAAGAACGTCTGGATAATAAAGTGGCCGACCTAGAAGCCAAGCTTAAAGATGCAGTGGACAACGCCTGCGACCATGACAGCGATGAGTTGAAATTGGATGCCGCAAAGTGCACGGAGTTGGAGACGAGGCTTGAGAGTCAGCATGCTGCCATAAACAAACTCAACAATAAAGTGAAAAATGCAGATAGGGTACTGTTTTCTTTCTATCGTTACTTATCTTTTGCATTGTATTGGATAGCTCAAGAGAAAGTACGCTGAGGAAAAGGCTGCTGCGGTGGAGGAGCGCAACGCTGCTCTTCATGACAAGGAGGCTACTGAAAAGGTCATAATTCTATTTGCCCGTCTGTTTTATGTCGTTGGTGTGTCGACGTTGCTGTAGGCAAAGAAGGATTTGGACAAGCAGGTGGAGAAGCTCAAAAAGGGAAGTAGTGAATGGTAAAGAAAATGTGTAAAGGCAGAAGGTGAGGTCGACGTAGCCAAATTGGAGACGGAGGTACTGGAGACGAAAATGAATGCTTTGGAACAGAAGTTGAGCCTGTATCGCGAAAGGTTGACAATTGCAAAGGGATCGGCCAAGCGCGGCGGCAGTGATGATTATCGCTACAAAAGAAGCCGCCGCGACGAGGATCGCGATGAACATAATTATGTTTCAGAGTCAGAGTCTGAGAGTTCTCAGCGGCGCCATCCTCCCAGTGTTGAACGCAAACGAGGAAAAGACCGCCGCAGGTCAAGCCGAGATGAAGATGTCTCTCCTGAGCCTCGTTCCAAAAAGCAGCGAACTGAGCGACGTTGATTGCCTAATATACAATTGTTTCTAAGTTAATATCTATTTGTATTCAATAAATATTTCTTTTTCCTTGAAATCAAGTCAGAATTATTAATATTTCAGTTAATATCATATATATATGATCTGCATCCACAGATGCGACGTGACTGTAACATTACTTATGTGCTTCACAATCCGGCACACGTGTGTTCCGGAAGTATATGATCTATGTTTCAATATTTTCTTAGAATCAGCTATGATGCTTTGTTTCAATTTTATTTATAGTCAATTGTTGAGTGTGAAGTTTGGTAATAATATATTTTTATTGTGACACTGCGTTTGCGTAAAGTTCAACGTATTTTGCCACCGTTCCTGACTGTAACTGTCTCACTAACTGTTACAAATTCAAAAATAATTTGAAAAATATCAAAATAATTAAATGAGTGAATATATTATATATTTAGTTTTATTAATTAATATGTTTTTAGCGTAACAGTGTTTGCGTACAATTTTAATTTACTTTGCCACAGTTCAGTCACGAGAGTCTCCAACTGTATCACTAACGGTTATAAATTCAAATATAATTTGAATTTGAAATTCAAAAACATCAAAATCATAATAAATAAATTTATTATTTAGTTTTACTGCAAAAAAACATTGCTTGAAGGTGTTTGGTAGCCGATGTGCATAAAAGTGTATGAAGGTGTATGAAAGGTGTATGAAAGGTGTAAACTACCGTTAAGCAGTTTGAAAACTTGAAATAATGTCAAAACTTCAAAGGAAATCGTTTGAATATGTTTTCCAATAATAAAACAAAATTTTTTATTGAAAACAATAAATCCTGTGCGCTGAAAACTAGACCAGAACGTTGATTAGTGTATTTTTGGTGTAAAATGAGATAACAGTCAAAAAACCGTTATAAGTAACGGAAAAAGTTGCGGATTTCATCGAAATTTTTTAAAAACGTTTTAATACGAATTAATCTTTGATTTCGTCATGAAAAATATATATTTCAATGTATGAAAAAAACTTGAAGGTCAGCCTGCGGGTTGGCCCTTACTATATCCTGTCGTGGGTGGAAGAGGTGCCGATGAGTTCGGTGGGCGATGGTATAGTCACGTCCATATTTAGTACGTGGCCACCTACTGCAAATTCCCCCGCGTCGAGCCTCAGCTCGATGTCCGTCCGTGCCTGGAAGATAGCTCGTTTGCATTTCACTGGGTCTCGCAAAATGTGGAGCCAGTATTGGAGTTCTTCACTGAGCTCCGACCCTGTTGAGGTGCAAATGGTATCCCGTTCGATCCTCTTGCAGTGCACAATTGTTGCCAGCGTGACTCGCGTGAACAGAATTGCGTTCTGAAGCGCTAGTTTCAACGCGATGATCGAAGCAGCAGTCGAGTGTAGCTGTTTGACTGACGCTCCGTGAGCCGAGTGAACGTCACTTACTAGCTGGAGGATTGAGCGCAGTAGCTTCAACCTTTTTTCCTCCGGTACCCCGATCCAGCTTTCTTTGCTGTTGATGATGTAGCCCAAGTATTGGACTTCATCTGCCGGCTCCCAACACGTCTTCTCCGAGAGGGGGAGGCCTAAGAGGCTGAAGAGTGCCTTCACGAACGCCGGTATGCCGTCGTGAGTCCTGGCTAGTTTGATTGCGAACAGGAAGTCGTCAGCGTATTGCATGCAAGGTATGTTCAAGGCTCGTAGCAGTCGCACCACCGCGCGCATCGTCTTTCCAACCAGAATGGCGCTGTGCAGAAGCCGTAGAGAAGTGTGGTGTTCTGGTACGTCTTGCCGTTGTGTCGGAACGACGAGTAAGGTCTGCTTTGTCTTGAAAGGGGTATTGAGTAGAAAGCCCGCTTGAGGTCCACCACGAACAGCTTTGTGCCCGCATCTCCGTCCAGTACCATTTGTATGTCCTTTTCTAAAGTCTTCATGGTGAATGGAGCTTTTGCTTGGAACGAGTTACTGAAACGTTTATCGGTGCAGAGCTTCGTTTTCTTAATCCCTGCCGGGTCCGCGAGCACTTGTAGTGGTTCGATCATGGTGCAGTCATCTTCGTTTACTTCCACTGCGTCCCCCCGCGCGACCATATCGGGAGAACTGGGGGGGGGGGGGGGGGGGGCGGGTACGGGGGAAGGACATCGCGACACAAAAAAGTGGTGGGGAAAGGCGGGGACGGGGGAGGTCCGAGAGAAGGCGCGCAGGGAAGAGGGTGTGTGTGTGTGTGGGGGGGGGGGGGGGGGGGGCTATGCTTTATTGCCTGTTCTTATAGAATTACCGGTTAGCGACTTTCTGTGGGCTCGAGAAATAAAATGGGTGTGCGCGGTGGCTGCGTTTCCCCCTGGCTAGGGTCACGTTGGGCCTGCTGTTGCCACGGTAGAGCACGACGGCTGTTTGGCCTCTGGGCCTAGGGGGCAAACTGACTTTCTTCCAGTCCAGCGCTGGGCATTCGTCAATTTTCAGCCGGACCTCGCCCTCTACCTGCAGGTCCGCGGGCAGGTGAATTTCGGTAAGTTGTGCACAGTCTTTGACGTCCAAGGTCAAGGGTGCAAGCCTCCAGCGCGCGCCAGCAGACGTAGTTATGTTTTTGAGCTGTGGTAGGCGCTCTAGCTGTACATGTGTGGCAAATATGTCTTCTAGCTGCCGCCCTGCGAACAGCCAAGAATACAAATTTAGCCAGCTAGGATTATTTTTGTTCTCGCTGCCTTGTTGCAAAGCCCTTGGCAACGCGATCTCTGCCAGCCCAGTACAGTTTTCTATGCTCATTGAGATTAATTGCTTGGCCTGTACTTCCTGCGGCAGCTTCAGCGCCTTTTGTTCAATAAAAACATTGTTACGAAAAACTACGTCTGCCCTTCTGCATTTAACTTGTGCAGGCAGCGAGACACTCTTTAGCTCGGAGCAATCATGCAAAGAGAACAGAAATTTCGTATCGGCCGAGACTCAGGTGAGCGCGGTAGGTTCTTGCCGAAGTGTGATTTTTTGCCTGGCACACCGTGATATTTCGTAGTCCGTGTTCACCAGGGCGATGATCTTTAGTTCCGGTTTTGTTTGCAAACCCCGGATCTTTAAGCCGACGGCCAGACGTCGCTGGCATTGCCGAGGCTGACCGATTCCAGCCCCGGCAGGTTCTGTAAGCAGACCGTGCACGGCCAGTCGAGCGCGTCGAAATAGTCAACGCCGTGTTCGTTGACAAATGCCAGGTGCTCAAAATATGACGGATGATTTACAAAATCTATGGCCGGCGGCGTGCGTTCGAATGTCAGCTCGACCCCATACGCTAGCCACGACAGTACCACGGGGTCGGTCCCAAGCGCTTTCCAGTATCCGAGCTTTGCCTTGATAGCGTGTGCCGGGTCCGTGGAGTCAGCCCATGGGTTGCCACGGTTAAAATTTTCACCCAAGGTCTTGAGCCGTTCATGTGCTTGCTCCAAAGTGAAAGATGCATAGCTTTGGACGTCGATTGTAGGTGATCGTAGGAGTTCAGTCACATATGGGATTTCCTCCTGTGGTATCGTTTGTCGCGACGGACAGAAGTATGCTAGATGTCCGGTCTTTTTGCACCAAACGCACTGCATGACCCCCCGCATAGTCTTTGAATATTTTTGATTTCGGCGCAGTTTTCGGTAGAAAATCTGAGATCTTGCCGACCAGTTTTGGGCGTGAGTGCCAGTCACAGTAAGAGATAATGATTTTAATACTAAAAAGTGACTGAGTTGGTGTTTGGGATGTGGCTTGTTCGTTGCACTTTTACATTACTTTCCGGCGTGTTGCAGTCGTTGTTTGACTAATCATATTTAAACCGGTGCCGTGTTGCCGTGCGAGTCCGACCGTATAATATATTTCGGAATACACATAAAGAAGAGTAAGAGTAACACATATTTAATGCATATGTACTGTTTTCTGCTGCGGGTGCAAGTATCGCTAGTGCAGATGTGCAAGACGTATGTGTGTTCGTGAGTTGTGATTGAGTGTTCAGTTGGTAGTGCGCTGAGGGCGTTGATGTGGGTTCAGGGTCCAACAGCTTTCTGCTGTGTGCCCGCGCTTGTCGCAATGGGTGCAGGATACATGTGTGCGAGCACTAGATGGTATGTATGGTGGGGGCACTGTTGGGCTGACGGTTATGTATCCTGTCGGGTTTTGTGGTTGCTGTGGCGGTATCGCGTATTGAATTGGCGGCTGCGGCCCGGTTGGTGAGACTGTGTAGCCAGGGACGCCTTGCCATTGCATCACTGTGACCCGGTTGGTACCGTCGCAGTGCTCTGGTGTGCTGCGGTGTTGCCGGTAGCCGCGCCGTTGGCATTGCATCGCTGTGGGCAGTCCTTGGCCTAGTGTTGCGGAGAGTATCATATGCGGCACAACCCTTGCCTTGGCTGCCGTAGGGGTGCGCGGCGCTCTTTGAAGTGTGTGGCCGGATAGGTTCGCAGTATGCGGCGATGTCCCCCGCGATCCGCAGCCGCTTTGCTGCCTGCAGGAACTTTTGCTCTGCGTCTTCCCCGGAGAGAGGCGTCGGCCCACCCATGTCAATTGCCAGGGTAGCCAGTGCGGTAGCCATTGCGCTTGCATCAGTCAGCCGCTCTTGCTCACTCTTGTACACATTACTCTCCAGTACCGCCATGATGATCTTCCCACCTTGGAAGTAACGTCGGTGCACGGGCTTCTCGATGAGCTTGGCGTCACGTTGCCCCGTCTCTTGCTTCGCTTGGTGGATCATGGCGTTGACTTGCTCGGATAGCCGGTTGGTCTGGTCGAAGAAGGTAGAGTTGATCCCTGCCTGCAGTAGCCGCACCACCTTTCCCAAGTCGTCGCTCGTAAGTGGGCGTGCCTTCGGTGGATTCGATGGAGAAGTGTTGATGTGGCCCCCGAGACTGCCCAGGCCCGCTGCTCGTAGTGCGTCTTGTTGTTGTTGTAATGTCGGTGCCACAGCCCCGCCGATGAATGACGATGATGATGATGCTGGTGACGGTGCGTGAGTGTTACCAGTGCTGCTGCTGCTGCTGTTGGCTGCGCTCCCGAGAGGTTGGTCATTGCTGGCGCCGGCGCCTGTCGCTGCGGTAGGGCTGGTCGTAGATGCAGAGCTGCCAGACGCACTCGCACTGCCTCCAGCCGCGCTGTGGTCTCCTCCTCCTTGGTAGTTGTGGTCGTCGTCGCTAGCATCTTCGTCGGCGCGTCTCTTCTTTGCTGAAGGCTTCTTAACTCGCTTGGGTTTCTCGCTTGACATGGATTTCTTGCCTTTCCTAAAACCCAAACTAAAAGCACTTTTGTATAAAACAAAAAATGCAAATCTGAGGGGGACAGGATTGTTGTTCCAATCTTCAAATTTTCTAGCGGGAACAATAGTTCCCGCTTCTTTATTTGCGCAGAGAAACTCTGCAAGTGAACTCAATTGATTGTCACTACCGGCCCACTCTGTCTGATATGGTTATTTGTGAAATGACGTTTTCCGTCAGCAGACCCGCTGCTTCCGTCATTCTTTTTGGCTTTCTTTTTGGAGTTGACCACCGACTGCTTTGCAGGATCCAGAAATGAGATCTGTTTCCTGTTCTTTTCAATCCAGCGACCTCCCTGAGACCATCGTCATAAGGCTGGGCCTCATTTTTGTCAAGCTTGCCACCCTGCTTGTAAGTAGAACAGTGCCCTGGCGCCAAGGTGTCAAGGTCACGCGCAGCCAGATCATAACGCCTGTGCACCTCATCGGGAATGGTGACCTTCGAAAATGCCAGGAAGTTTTTTTCTCAGGCTTAGCTCCATTTATCGTAAGAAACAATTCCCCAAGACGGTTTTTGCGAAGAGTCTCGATCGTTCTCGCCACTATTTTTTTCTCTTCTTTGGATTTCGTTGGCATGGCACAGGCAGGGGGAGTGAAGACTCACACACTTGAACTAGTTGAACACCTCTTTGGTAGCTCGTTTGAATCGAATTCTGTTGAAAGGGGGATCAAGAGAAGGTGTGTAATTTCATTGAAGTTTTCATTGTTAGAAATTTTCGGGAAGTTTTTTAACGTTCGAAAGAGGGGGGAAACTTGAAAGGAAAGGAGAGGGGAGGTAGTGGAGCGTCATGTTGTTGCACGTAGAACACCGACATTATTGCAAGATTTGAAACGAAAACATATTTCCTGCTCTTTGTGAGTCTTAACTTGAGCCGGAATGCTCATGCTTTTTTTTTTCTTGGGTCTGGCAGCAGAAAACAATGCAACAAAAACAAGCCCAAAAACGCTCGTGTCTGGTTGGATTATGAGGTCTATCTGTCCGGCCGGCTGGTGCCATGCCACGAAAACATTTGTACTATGTTGTTTGCGTGTGGCATGTCGTTTGCCATGAAATTTGTCTGAGAAAACAGCTCCGTTGTTGCAATCTGAAGATACAGTCTCTTGGTCGTCCATGTTTGAATTTTAGCAAAACTTTGTGCATTGAATGTGCAGGGCAAACCAAAGTATTGTAAACGATTTTATGTTTCCGGCTCTTTCTGAAGCTCAACTTGAGCCGGAATGCATGTGCTTTGTTGTTTTGTGTATTTGCTTTTATAATAGCAGTGCATAAACCTTTGCTTATTTTATCAACGACTTTTTTGAATTGTGAAGCTCATGGGATGCAGCCAGCAAGTGAAATGCTCCGAAAACATTTGTACTTGGGTTGTGTGTATGTGCTCTGTGCTTTGTTATGACATTGGTTCAACACAACACTTTTGTTGCTGTTGTCTGAACTTAACAGCTTTTGGTTGGCAATGTTTGAATTTTAGCCAAGATTTGTGCACTTGGTGTGCAGTTGATATTCAAAAATTGTACGTAATTTTATGTTTTCTTATATTTCTAAAGCTTATATTGAGCCGGAATCATGATGGTTTGTTTTTTTCCTGTCTGTTCTTCCAGTAGCACAGGAAAACAATCATGCGTACAGACATACGTGTATATATACATAGACTCATTTACACTTTCTTATTATTATTATTATTATTCTTATTCTTGTTTTTCTTTTTTTTCTTTCCTGCTCCTCCTCCTCCTTGTCCATCTTTTTATTCCTGTTCTTCACCTCCTTTCCTTTCTACTACTACTACTACTACTACTACTACTACTACTACTACTACTACTGATGACATTTCTTGTGTTTTTGGTTTGTTTAGCAGTTGTATAGTCAACCGCAATCCTCATCGAGCAGCACGTCATCAGCCTCGTTCAAACCAGGCCTGGTTCTCTCTCTCTCTCTCTCTCTCTCTCTCTCTCTTTCTCTGTTCCTCTCTCTCTCTCTCTCTTTCTCTTTCTTTTTTCTCTATGTTTGCTTCTTCTTTTTTCCTCTTCTTCTTCTTCTTCTTCTTCTTCTTCTTCTTCTTCTTCTTCTTCTTCTTCTTCTTCTTCTTCTTCTTCTTCTTCTTCGTCTCCTTCTTCTTCGTGATCTACATTATACATGTTCAACAACCACCCCCCCCCCCTCCCCCACCCACATGTACATATATTGTTCTGCCTACTTCCATTTACATTTCTATCCTACCCAAACGCAGTCCCTGTTCGTCTTCACTCTCATGAAACGTCAGAAAATGATTTTTTTTAAATTGTTTCTAATTGTTTCTGTCTTTATTTTTTTAGGTGTGCCACTGGTCATGTCAGTATGTTGCACGCCAGGAAGGCACCGATATCTGTCAGATATCTGGAAGGAAAAAGCGGTGTTGGTGTCTTCGCAGACACAGCGCTGCCTGCTGGCTACGCTTTGGGAGAGTTGGGCCCTGGCGGAGTTCCTTTGGGACCGGACATGGAGGCTGTTTTCGCACAGCACTACACAATCAAAGTTGACAACAGTCTATGTGTTGGCATGCAGCCCATTGACTTCATAAGCAAAAACAGCAGGAATCCTAGGCATTTACTGAACAGCGCTTGTGTTGCTTTCAACGGCCGGACCAGATCGTCAAATTCAAAGGTGTGCAAGCTCGATCAAGTAGTGAGACTTACTCATGAAGTCTCCAAGAACCAGCAAATTTTTTTCACTTACAGAGAGAACCCAAACTTATCAGTAACTACTAGCCCCAGCGATGCTCATCCTGACTGGATGAAGGACTCTGCATCGTTCAACTCGGGAAAACTATTCCTGTGTGGGCCCTTGACAGGGAGGAAGGGCGTCAGCTTTTTTTTATTGTGTCTCCAAATGAGTATCCATTACCTCCGAAGTCAGTTTCGCTGTAGTCTTCCGAGAAGGAAGCACTCATCGGAAGCTTGTCTGCCAGCATTCCGCCGCTGACAAGGTCAGTTTCGATGAGTGACTACCAAAAGGTCAAACCTTTGGAGAGTCTCCGCGATGAGCTTACAGTTCCTGACGACTCTGGCAACAGCTTGAAGCGGCAGTCATCTGATACAACTGTTATTCTTGAACGCGCATCTAGTTCAACGGTCAGAATGATTCTTGCGCCCGTGTCAATCTAACAATTTTTTGTTTGCTATTATTGTTGTCAAGATCACTCCATATGATCGGGGAGAATGGTCGAGCACCATCGCGTTCGGAGACGGGCAGTCTGCTGTGTTTGCATACAATGAAGTTGTGAAGAGAGAAAGGGTAGCTGCTACTTCTCTCTCTCTCTCCCTCCCTCTATCCATCTCTCTCTCTCTATATATATGTATATATATATATCTGACTTTCCCCCCCCCCCCCCTCTCTCTCTCTCTCTCTCTCTCTCTCGGGCGCTACAACAGACTGGTCCCCGGCCCAGCGGGGGGTATGCATAATGATTCTTCTACTCCCCATTGGGCCGGGCTCCACTTTTTGTTTTCTTTTTTTCCTTTCTTTCTAACTTCTTTCTCTCTCCCTCCCTCTCTCTCTCTCTCTCTCCTCCGTCTCTCTCTCTCTCTCTCTCTCTCTCTCTCCTCTGTCTCTCTCTCTGTTCTGTCTCTCTCTCCGACACATATTCATAAAAAACTTTAAAATTACAGGCTACTGATATGCGCACGGTTTTGCCCGCCCCGGACTCAGATTCGTCCGCCCCGGACTGGGATTCCAGCTCAGTTCACTCGGACGAGGGTCACACGCATACGAGGCTGTTTGTCCCCACAGGAACTCCCGATGTCACTAATTAAAAAGCTTTACTCACATACATTTCTTTCTCGCTTTCAATTTCTGATTCTTACATCGCATGATCGATTACTACAGGGAATTCAAGGTCATGGCGGAGTGGGAAGAAGATCCCAGCAATACGGATGGTGGTTCTGAGCGGAGTTCGACTGGCGCACTGCTGCCTTTCCGCCTCGCCTACAACGTCGATGAAGTCAAGGAATCTCACCTGCCTTTGTACGTCAGCATGAAGCTGACTGTTCCGCGTGTTGTACGGCCGAGAGCGGACCCACTTCGACCATACAGCATGAAAACCCGAAATCAGCGCGAGGCCCCGTTGCAGCGGCCTTCTGCTTTTGCGAAATATTTGGGTATGACGTATGGCGAGCTCGAGCTCATTGTTCAATCAGTGTGTTGTGCGAAATGGAAATGTTATTCTTTCGTTGACACACGTGATGTGATGGAGGCGAGAGCAAAGACATGCTCTATTTCCTTACAAGAGCTCTATACATGGGTTCATAGCCAATTGGAAGCTATGTCGACTCCCTCCGGCTCTGTCCAGTACTTTTTTCAGACTGAGGAGGTTTGTAAAGAAATGTGGCAGCGAGTATATGCTATCGGGGACGCTGTGCTGGCAAGGGCACGCAAGCTTCTCGACAACAACGCCTCTGTCTCCATTAAACTGAACAGTACCCAAGCTGAGTTTTCCGACATTGTCTCGATTCTGCTTTGTGAGCGCTTTTCCATCGACCCGGAAATCTGTACCGACTGCAAATGGAAGATTCAGGAAATGGCATCCGACGCGGGAGTTCATCTGTACGTTCGAAAACATTGGAAGGAGGCGTGTCAGCGGCTTGGTGGTTCTCAGCGAGTTAATCCTGTACAGCCGCCTAACGATAAGACCATCAACGAAGTATGGCGCACAGACTACAAACACGTTACGCTCATGCGATGTACAATCTATTTCCATTTTGCTCATTTGCTTTCTTCGGCCGTCACATCTGTCTTTATTTGTTTTGTTATCACATTTAGCGGGGGATTTCTCTAAGGACGATATCTACACCGAACTTGCGGCCGAGCACGCCAGGGGTTTCAAGAGTACAGCCGACGCCCAAGATTGGCGCCGGCGCAATCAGCTGCACCACAAGGTAAATTGTTACTCTACATCACGCAATACTCATATCAATTGTATGATTTAGATGCACAGAAAGGTCCGCCTGGAAGCATGGCAGAAAAAAAAAGCGCTCCTCATGACAAGCATTCGTTGGTCATTTCGACTGACATGAAGCCCCCGGTGAAGATTCCGTCATGTCGCCGACGTTCCAAATTTCAAAGGCAAAATGGTATTCCGCCTTTGCATCGGGATGACAACGTGCCACACTACTGACACACACTTTATTTTCGCCTATTTGGAGGGGGCAGTGGACAAGGGGGTTAACAGTAACATCACGATGCTTGCCGCTATGATTCACTGGGAGCGATGGCAGGCCAAGACAATGCCTGCCTGGAAACTGAACTTGTACTTGGACGGCGCCAGACAACGTGGCATGGCCGATGCTGGGATTCGGCTGTCATGTTGTGGCCAACGACGTGTACGGTGAGTTTCAGAGTAATCGTATGGTCAAGGGGCACGGGCACGATGGTGATGATCAGGATTTCAGAGTTATGCAGATAGGGTGGAACACGACCTTTCTTACCACCAATCTCGCTCAAGCGCTACTCAAACTCTTACTGGCCTTCAAAACGAAGAAGGAGCGATACGTGATTATGCTCCTGACTTGTAACTACTACTGGCAAATCCTCTACAGCCCGTGTATGAACAAACACTTCAAGAACTACGCTAGACCCTTGGCCTGGGGCATCCGCAAAACAGAACCAGGCGCTGTGCCGACTGCGGAAGTCAAGACGTGGGGCGCCGCTCAGCCGGAGTGGCATGTGGTCAACGATGACCCGAAGGGGGAGCCTATCAAGCTTTTTGTTAATCGCCCCGGTCAGACAGCTTTTTTTTTTTTTTTTTTTTTTTTTTTTTTTTTTTTTTGTCATTTTCATCGCACAACTTGATTTTATACTTATTTGAATTTTTTCTTGTTTTGCAGCGAGCAATTTGCATCCAAAGCTGCCCGTCGGTGCTTTTGTGAACCCTCGCTTGAAGAAGGACGTTTGCTCTCTGGCCAAGGACCAATCTGCACAGGAGAGAGAGTGGGTTGAGGAAATGCTACAGGCCAAAAACCTCACTCGAATTTACTTTGACGGTGCATGTGGCGATGGCGGCCTTCCCGGCCGCCCAGCTCACATGGAGTGTGTCGACGCTACGGGGAAGGTATGGCGAGTTGAGCTGCGTGTTGTCGACGAACTACCGTCCAATTGGATGGAGTTGCCCCACAACTAGCGGAAAAAATCCAAGCACTTCACCAGTTGACTCAGGAGGAGCTCCAGTCCTTGCCCCGTACATACTTTTGCAATGATCGGAACCCGCCGCCGGCTCATCCGCCATGGCGAGGGGCCCGGGAGCTGACAGCGACGAAAAGCTAGCACAAATATTGCTTTCGGAACCACCACTGAGCCATGGAGGAAGGTGTCACTGCTTCTTCAGGACTGCTCCGACAAGGAGGCTTTTCAGGCAAGGAGCTTAAGCAGTGGCTGCGGCTACACTGTGTGGCAAGCCAAAACGCCGACCGCAAGCAATTCCTCAAGCCGAAGCTAGTCGATCTTGCATGGGAACATTTTCAAGTCTGTGCGTGCGGACTGGAGGAGCACGACGATGAGAAAGCGCCTCCCGCGGTCCAGCCAGAACCTGACCCTGAAGGTACTTGTTTTGTGTCGCTTCCCATAGTATGTAGGATATGATGTCGTAGGGGCAGCCCTCGCAAGCGGAATCGTCCGTGGACGCGGAGGCAATCGCGCGAGGAGACGGCGACGAGGACGCCGTGCCGCAGGCAGGGGCAGAGGTCGCGCTCAAAAGCGAGCGCGAGGGGCACAAGCAAGTGAACAGCCCGTTGCCTGCAGAGGTAGCGCCCTCAAGCGGGCGTGACGACCAAGTCTTCAACCCCTGGTCCATGGCCCTGGAAATGCCCAACTTGTAAGTTTTTGAACGAAGAAGGAGGCGATGTCTGCGAGCTCTGTAATTGGCCGGGGAACCCTGCTGTCTCCGGCACGGATGGTACCACCTACTCCCAATCAGATGACGACGACGAGCCGTTGGCGTAAAAGGTCAAACGTTTTTGCAATCAGGTATTGAACTTGTTTTGCTTTCCTTGTCTCTTATATACATATATGTGTTTATGCCGCTTTTTGCCTTCACTTTTTTGTCTGTGCCTTGACTTGGGTTAGCGTTCGCTGTGTGACAGCACGCACGCCCAATTCAAGTCACAAAGTCATTCTATGTGGCTGACAATAAGTGAAATATTAGGAAATAATGATAATTTAGTAATTATATTGATTGTCTGCCATTTTACGCTGGTTTTGTAGCTGAGGACGCACGATTATGCTCTGACTTGGGTGTATTTGTGTAGTACAGTGCTGAGTTAGTGCAAGTCGGCGCCCGTGGCTCCAAGTCCGTAAACATTCTTAGAATGAGCTCAGACTGCAATAGTAAATAGTTGCAAACATTAAAAGCATGTTTTCCTGCATCGCCCTTGAATTTGCCGTCAAAACCCGCTGATTTGACATGTACGAAAACTCGAAAAATACGTATGTCAGACAGGTCCGGACCGCCCTCCGGAGTGCTTTTGAAGTGAAGTCAAAGTCAGTCTAAATGAATAAAAACATGTTTTAATATCGTTCTAATAAGTTTCCTTAGCAACGGCATCGTTTCTACACGTATCCTGAGAGTTTTGAAAAAACCAGCCAAAACCTTAGAAAATTTGGGAAAAAATGGGATCCCAAAGTTACGCAATTCCTTTGTTGTAGCTGAGACAGACAACCTACTGACAGACATGTCTTGGGGGATAAATGAAGTGTTTTTGTAGCATGCTGCGGGTACAACACCCATGGCGAGGGAGTCAGTGAGAGAAGCACGATTGAAAGCTGCATCAGAAGAGTCGATGAAGAAAGAAAGAGCGATTTGGGATTGTCAGATGAGACACAGTGAAGGACACCCGAGACCCCATAAGACGGAATTACAGCGTTTGTTGTTTGTGATGTCGAATGGATTGAAAGACCTAACTGTGAAAGATGGGTTATGTTACGAACCGAACGGCAAGTACAGTGAGTTCTACACCGTAATGGATTATGGTATCATAGACCTACTCTAGCATGCAACCACAAAAACGCTTTTGCAGAGCAGTTAGTGGAATCTATGCCTCACTTAGCCCAGATTCACAACGAGGTAGTGGCAGAGGGATCTTTGAGTGCGTATTAAATTTACGCAGGTTACACTCAGAAGACGCACACTTATTCTTTACACCAAAGACAGCAGCTAGGAAGAAGGCAGCATTTGATGCGAAGAGAAAGGAAATAGACGGAGCGTCAGAAGAAGAAGATGAAGACCCCGGAAACACAGATGACTCTAGGGATTCTGAAGAGATGAGAATAGAGAGATCCCTTCCAATTCCATACAGGGATTACAAAGAAGCGAGGGAAGAATACGACTGGATGTAGTACGAGGAGCGATACAACGAAGAGAGAGCTGAGAACGAAGCGAAGGAAAGAAAGGGAAGAGAGCTGAGCAAGAAAGAGAAAGAGAAAGAAAAGGAGAACACGGAAGATATCGAGCACAACCTGATGGTAGCAGAAGGTAAAGGAAAAAGCAAGAAAGAGAGGATGATAGTGCAGGACAGTGGATCGTCACGAGACATAGCTTGCACGACGGCTATATTAAGCAACCTTTCTGATATTGCGCCAGTCAGTCTGATCACTGGAAACGGAGAAAGTGTAGTGAACCAGAAGGGAGAAGCAAGATTGATCCGTGTAGATGGGACAGGAAAATCCGTGATGGTAAAGAAAGAAATGTTGTACGACCCAAGGGTGCATGTGAACATAGTTTCAACCGGCAGCATGGATCACTTTTACCACAGATCTGTTATTCACCAGAACGGTCAATTGCTTATTCTAAAGCACCCCATAAGAGTGAAAGAGAGTGACGTGATTGTCAGGGGGAGAATGACGCCGGGAATGCTATACCGGTGGGACACGGAATATGATGAACCCCTTGACATAAACAAACGATTTGAGCCCAAGATCAAGGTAAAGAAATCAAAGGCGGGGTAAATGGGGAGGGAACCCCCAAGGAGAGAGAGAGAGAGAATAAGAATGAAGTAGCAAAAGTTTGCGATAATAGAGAGAGTAAGGGATGTGTGTTATATGCTATGTATCCTGAGAAGAGTGCAAATAAGAAGCCTGTAGACATTTACGTCATGCATCAGTGCAGCGGGCATAAGGCTATAAAGAAGACCTATGCATTAGGCAAGGCACTGGGCCGCAAAGTAGTCGAAAACGAGGATTTTGTTAGATACTGTGAAGCTTGTATGATGGGTAAAGAAATGCTCAGATTTAAGAAGAATAGGATTAGGAGAGCTAGTTATGCGAGTGAGATTTTGCACGTAGATACAGCCGGACCATGGGCAGTAATGTCCATCAATGGCAAGTACTACAAGTTTTGTGTTACAGACGATTTTTCTGGTTATATCCTAGACTAAAGCTTTTACTTGAGACACAAGAACGAGTTTGTAGAGTGTCTTAAGCAGGCAGTAGCGTGGTTTGAAAGACGTCGACAGACCGGTAGGAAGGTCAAACTTGTCACGTGTGACAACGAATTCGTTGCCCCCGTGGAAGTAATCGAATGGTGGAAACCATTACAATTTATTTGGAAAGTTTCAGCACCAGGAGACAAAGACGGAAATCCGATAGCTGAAAAAGTTAATGACATAACTGCAGGGCCAGCTAGGGCTATGCGATATGAAGCTAACCTTCCACTTAAGTTTTGGGCAGAAATGGAACACACCGCTACCACACTACACAACATATTGCCAGCTACAACCGGACCACGTCAAGGGATTTCACCCTTTGAGCAGTGTTTGGGTTACAAACCGGCCATTCGGCAACTGAAACCAATATAGGATATATGGGAGTAATGTATGTCGGCAAGCAAGTTGGCAAAGGAAACTATAGGGGAAAACGTGTAATGCTCTTGGGATACGACGTGTTCAAAGAGCTTTACAGGTTTGGGATGGCCGCAAGGTCATATCAAACGTACGTAACGTGCGTTTCAACCCCCATGTAGTTGGAAAAGATGCACACCCACCCAGAGGAGTACAATTGGACGACCAATCTGAGGGGGGGAGTAGCAATGCAGAGCAGCTTGCGCAAACGGAGACAGAACCGGAACATAAAGTTCAGGGGGAGTCAGAAGAGCATGAGGACAAACATGGAGTTGAGGAGGACACTGGTCCAGATTCCAGTCTTCCCATTGATTCTAACGAAAGCCAAGTTGTTGATCAGGACGACGGGGTAACACCCATCGAATCGCTTAGTGCGCAGGACCCTTCAGCTAGTCACCCAAGCCGGAGATATAGGGAAGGAGAAGCGCCAAACAAGGGCCTCACGTGGGAGCAGAGTGACAAAATCACTACAGCTAACATAGTGAGAGGGAAACGAGAAAGAAAGGAACGGACGATAGCAAAGCCGGACACACAACCAGTCACAACTAAAAAGGTAGTCAAGGAAGATACCTCATTAAAAAATGTCAAGGTAGTTGTAGCAGCGGTAGCTTTTGGTGAACTATGGGCAAAGGAAGAGTATGGAGACAGTTGGCAAGAAGCAAAACGAACCGGTAAAGCTTTGAAACCATGCGAGAAAGGTGATAGACTCACAGTTCGCAAACAGCCCAAGCCAATTCACTTTGTATCTTTGATGACGGACTAGTTGAAAAGATGTTAGACAGTGAAATCAAGAAGTATAAAGTAGACCCAATCCATCCACCCGGTGAACTAGAAGACGCCAAGTTGTCTGAGGAAAGCATACTAGGAGAGGATAATAGTAAAGTTTTACTCTACCTCACACTACGAGTGCCAAAAGAGATAGTCGACGAAGGGCTAACAGCAAAGGAGTTGAAAGAAGGCATGGATAAAGAGATAGAGGTTCTTAAGTCTTTTCACAGGGGTAAGCCCCAAGGAAGCAAAAGAGAAGGGTGTCGAAGATAGTAAGATTGACATGGGTACATAAAGCCAAGCTTGATGATAAAGGACGAAAGTTTGTCAAGTCACGATTAGCTTTGAGAGGAGATATGCTAGAACCAGGAGCTAGCTATAATCTAGATAAGCTATTTGTACCTTGTGCAGCTCATCGATCACTACTTTTCTTAGCTAAGATAGCTGCTTGGCATGGTCACAAGTTGTATGGTATAGACTTCAAAAATGCTTACTTGAATGCTAGAATGAACGATCCTGTTTACGCATACGTACGCCCCAGATGGTTTAGACATGGAAGGTCATGATGGCATGATATTAAGGATAGATGGAGCTCTGTATGGTGCCCCACAAGCAGGCAGACGTTGGTATGAGATCTTGGCCCCAAAGTTAGAAGAGTTAGGATTTCGATTGCTAGACGCAGATCTATGTATGTTCGTTGAGAAAGACAAGCCCATAAGAGATGCAATCATTGGCATATTTCATGTAGATGATCTAATCTTCTCGGCGCCTAACGAACGCGCGTATGATAAGTTTGCAAGCCAACTAGAAAAGTTCTATCCCCTAAAACGATTAGGAGTAGCCAAAGAGTTTAAGGGTATAGAAATAGAACAGGAAGGAGGTCGCATTTACTACATCAAACGAGATATCAGAAACAGATCTTGAAAGACGTAGGATATGCAGACGCACGCCCTAAGCACGCCTAGCGCAGAACAAGAGCCAGAACCTATGTCAGAATCTAGTGCACTTAGGAAGCATTCCATTCCTAGCTTAGTTGGAAAGTTACTATTTCTGACTAAGATGACTAGACCAGATGCAGACCAAGCTTTGAATGCAGCTAGTGTTATGCAGACTGTTGACGTCGGAGTGACTTATGCAAGCTTAAGGTTGGGACGAATTTTTCGGTACTTAGTGAATTCATTTCGCGGTATTGCATTTCACGGGCCGAAATCATCGCAAGAGGCAAGGACATATCCCGGAATTACTCTAGGGCCTGACGCGGCGCATAAAGTATGCAAAAAGACAGGAAAGTCTCGTACAGGGTATTTAGTTCTGTGGGGAGGTGACCCAATTGCATGGTTATCGAAACGACAATCACGGATTGCATTAAGCTCGAATGATGCGGAAATCTTCGCAGCAGTAGAATGTATTCGTGAAAGGTTAGCAGTTAGACATATAGCGGAGGAGTTAGGAGTAGCACAGAAAAGCCCATTAGATTATTTAAGGACAACGCACAAACTATTTTAGCAGCAGAGAAAGGAATGTCAGGGTCGCACACTAAACATCTACCACTTGAACTACATTTCATGCATCATGCACAACGTGATAAAGAAATAAGGTTTGTAAAAGTAGGAACTAAGAAGCAGATAGCAGATGTATTAACCAAACATGTACCTAAAGACCCGTTTGAATACTTGGTTAGTAAATTCATGATCACTCTTAAAACATAAACCTTCTTAACGGAAAATCCGCAAATTTCCGCTGAGTTCACTCATGATGTTCTTTTGTGTGAGTGTGAGTCTTTTCTTTGCAGGCGATGTCTCTATATAGGTATCCATGTGACGAGACGATTGATCCCGTAGACTTCAACTCGATTGTTTGACGAAGCTCGTGACGATCAGTCACCATCGGTCGCAAACGGCAAGAGCGGGATGGCGGAATTGGAGGGCAATGGAGGAAGTCGGGCATGGGAGTCAGACATCAACTACTGAGACTTCATCGTCGAGTCAAGTCGCGGACTATCTCTACGTTTTGAGTCGCGTATATGTGTAGCATTTATCAGACAATAAACTCACCAAGTCTAACACGATTATTGTGAAGTTATACAACAGGACAATTGACATTGAATTAAGGGGGAGCGTTGGACAGGTAACTTCTAGTCACTGTTTAAGTCGTAGTTATGATTTATTTCTATGCGCGGTAATATTTTACTAAGTCATAATTAGGAGTAACGGTAATGGATAATCCAAGTCAATTGTGCACGTTACGTTTTTACCATTGTGCACCGGACCATATCATTCGGAGCGTCAGTTACTGTTAGTCACGCACTTAGACTAGTTAGCTCTCTTGCAGTTCAGTTCTGCGTTTATGTCTTCGGATTAAAGTGGCTGTGAGCAACCTGGCTTTTAACGAAGTCTCCCGGCAAACCGCAAGTGAAAGGAAGGGTAAGGTCCGTGAGTGACCGGTTTATACCTAATCATCGCACCCCTAGACTGGTTTCCGAGCCTGAGCTTGCCTGTTGATTTTCTTTCAAGAATAGTTATTTATTAACAGGGGTTTACCAGACCACGCGTGACCGTGCTCACCCCTTTGCCGTTAGTACAAGTAAGTGTAGAGTTTCGTTCGAGTAAGGTAAGGGTAAGGTAAGGGGCAAGGTAGGTTTGTTTGTTAGTGCATGTGAGCTGTGCTAAATTTGGAGGTTCTTGTTAGTTAGATTGTGGTGCGGAATTGGTTACAGTTGCGTGGTAACGGATGTAGTTCTGTTAGAGTGGAAGGTTAAGTAGCACGGCCAATGAGAGAAAAATTACAAGTCGATATGGGTGAAAGGGGAAATTGTCAAAGAGAAAAATTACAAGTCGATATGGGTGAAAGGGGAAATTGTCAAAGTAAAAAGCTAAATTGCCCAGTGCACCTGGGATGGGAAATTACTGGTAAAATTTAGAAAAAGTTTTGATTAGCGACTAGCTTTTTGCATTAAGTTCAACAGTAAAACGTATTAGTGAATTTTTCAGTTCCTTTGTGAATTTATTAGTTCACCCGGTTAGTCATACCGGGAGCAGGGCATGAAGGGGTTAGAATATATGGTAAGGATACGTATTGGGGAGGTCGTAAGTTATGAGTTCAGTATATATACGGTGTGAGGTTAAATGTAGGTAGTAATGACTATGCTATTCTGGTTGTCATGAGTCGGTAGCTTGTGGGAAGGTCTTTCTCAAAAACTGCCACTGTTCGGCATATGTCAGCGTACTGCGCAGATCCTCCGGGAGGTAGGCAAAGGTCCGGATCACGATGGCGAGGTCACTCCATTCTTCGGGGCAGAGACGGTAGACACGATCAAGTGCAGCTTTCCATATGGAGCATGGATAGGCCATGAGTTGTAGTGCAGCTGATAGGAGAAGGTTTTCTGAGTTAGTTTGGCGTGCAAAGTTTGCTAGCATTCCCACGAGAGTTGCATGAAGTGTACTACGATCGATATAAGGAGAGTATGGTGGGAGGCGCGGCATAGGTTGAGAGTTGACAGACATCATATCTTTCCAGTTTTTGAAGAGTGGTCGGATGTTGAATCCAAGGGATGGGTTTCGTAGTTGTATGGCTGTTCCAGCAAAGTCTACTTCGTAGGCATCATTTACCGGCGCAAGTATGTTTTCTTCTAGTTCGAGGCCGCCTGTATAGGCATGAAGTTGCGAGGTTGATTCAGTTGTGGTACCGGAGTCACGTATTGCTTGAAGAATTTTCTGGGCTTCTTTCATTTCCAGTTCGTCATCCCAGTTTTCCAGCATAAGTAAAAGGAGGTCGTCAATTTGACGTATGCCATAGATGCGTTTTCTGGATAATGGTGTGAGCAACGTACGGATTAAGACTGCTTCATCGCACATGCATTCGCAAGGGGGGGGCGGAGAGATATCTGCCGATCGGGCATCCTTCTGAACGAAGACAGCATCACCAAGAGTAAAGTGGGAGTGAGTAAAGTCCAGTGATACGATGTTGATTATATCGTTGAATGTGAAGGCGATGTAGTCTTGTGGAGCATAGTTGCGATTCCATCCAATGTCATATTTGCCATTTTGTTTGAGGGTCTTGGAGATATATACAACCGGTTTCCAGTTTCTCGATTTTGGCGGTTGGAAGATGATATGGGCAAGGGCAAAACGTAAGGATTGAATTGTGCTATCTATCTATCTATCTATCTATCTATCTTTCTATCTACCTACCTACCTACCTACATGCCTATCTATCTAACCACGTGAACATCTGTTTCACATCAAACAGGAAAACTTTTATCGTACGTTTGGAGTCCTTATGGCCAAAGATCCCCCCAACAAAACCAGACTGATTTGCAATCAAGCCCGATCCCCATGGCGCTCGATCCTAAGGAGAGTGGGAAAAATTCTTAGCTTCCTTACCATTGAACTCTCCCATCGCGTACGCACCTTCAACAGACTTGATGAGATACGCTCTCACCTCAATCGCGCTTACCATACCTTCTCTAACGACGACGGTTTTTAGGTAATAGAGTAGTTGAGTGGATTGCGGCTTTGTGGGTGCGAAGAGATCCAAATCGTTGGAGGTTGTGCTTCTCGAAGTCTGTTCGGTAGGCTTGTAGTAGTTCTTTCCGATCCGCATTAACGTAGAGGAACGAGGGTGCTTTGATTACTTCCTTTTGTATGCGCTCCCAGGTTAGGACTGGGCATTCAACCCATAGTTGATTGTTGCTTTTATCGGGGCTTGGACCACCATTCGGGAGAGGCGTATTCGTGCTTGCTGAATGTCTTTCTCCGTGACTGATTTTGGGGGTGGGTTAGGGCAGGTTTCGCTCAGAGTTTTGTATTTGTCAATGAGGCGACCGAGTCGATATTTGTTGCGGTGCGGCAGTTTTTCAGCGATTGCAAAGAGAAGGTTTATCCAGGTTTTGCAGTCGAGTTCCGCTGAAGTCGCTGCGTTACGCTTGTTGTCTGTATTGGTTTGGAGACGTTCAAAGTCAATAGTAGGAAGGCGTAAGGCAGTTTGGATTCGTTTCACGAAGGTAATGGTAGACTTGAGAAGCGACTTTAGGATAAGACCGGGTGTGGGATGTGGTATTGTGGATGCGCTGAGTCTGCCTATCCTTCCCAAGGTTCCTTTTTGTGATGCTAGACGAAAAGAGGCATGTGATGTCCAGATGCTCTTATTCCAGCTTCGACAAGTACAGGCGGGCTTTTTCATCGTATGTGGTTGGAGTTTAAAGTGTGCAAGGTGTCTCGGGGCATTGATAAGGCTTGAAGCGATAGAGGCAGGTTTCTTGTAGCTGACTTTGCATAGGGAGAGAAGGGTTTTTCTCATGTTATTGTCGGAGAGGAAGATGCGCAGAATAAGTCCTTGTAGGGTGCGAAGAGTTCTCCTGTTCACGCATATCCTATCATTCGTCTCCATGATGTAGGTTTGGCTGGACATGATCAGGGGGTGTTTCCTCCGGAAGTGATGCGACAACACGTTACATGCATAGAGTTTCGTTCGGTGGTTTTCGATGTTATTCGCTTGTTGCTATATGCGTAATGCCTGGTATGCGGTTGCTCTGCGTAAGTGTTTGATCCAACGGTAAGGGTGGTATGCTATAAGTTCAACGTGCAGTTCCTTGGTTAATTCGAGAATTGCTCCCGAGTTCGATAGGCGTAGTAAGCAGTGGACTTCAGGTTTGGTCAGATGGCATCGGGCTGCTGTCGAGCGTAGTAATACGTATGGTTGCCTTGTTGATATTTCAGATCCCTCGTAGATTTTCGTGGTTCCATAGAAGCGTGAGATGTAGCAGTCGTTTAGACCATGCCCATGGCCATGTTTTCGGAGTTGAAAGATAGTATTAGGGTCAAGGTCGTCAAAGATGGCAGAAAGGGAGTGGCGTATGCGGGGGTCCTTGACTAGGTGTGGCTTCCCAAAAGGTAAGGTTGCTGGTATTGCGTTGAGCGTTGGCAAGACTTCTGCATTACATAGAGCATACGGTTGGGTGATCGTAGTCGCATACTTCATGTGGGAATACAGGTCGATGGCGAGAGAAGGGTCTTTGGATTTTGTTGGTGTGAAATGTTGCTGAGGGATAAGCTCTACGTCTCATGTTGAGGGTCGGCTTTAGCCAGGCGATGAACTTCGATTCCATACTTTGTCGGTTGGTTCGGGCTGAGTCTTGTTCCGTCTTTGTTCCTGAACGCGGGAGGGGTCCCATTAGGAGGAGGGGTATGGACAAGAAGCGGTGCATTCCCAATTGGTTGCCTACGGATAGGAGACGGGTTTGTCCTGGTTGGTGTTTGTTCGAGGTATTGAAGTTTCGCATTCCTCTGACTTCTGACTTCATTCTCTTTTCCCTTTGGAAGGACTCACCTATGTAGCTATGTACTGTGCCCGGAGCGATGATGCCGTAGATAGTCTGCATTCTTGAACCAGGGTCCGGTATAGCAAACGGTAAAGCTGTCTGTTATGGCGTTGTAGTAGATAGAGCATGGGTTTGAAGCGGCGGAGGGCAGGGTCAGTTTTGTTGAAGGTAAGAGATGCGATTAGTATGTAATAGGTTGTTTTCATAAGGGGTGTGTATGCAGACCAACGGATTCTTCTTGACTTGATGAGGGCTAACTTTGCGTTGAGGAGCTGTGTGCTGAGTAGGCGGAAGATTCTTCTGGCGATGGCGAAGTTAGTGGACATAGTTGTGGACTGCAGCTGAGCGTCAGTAAGGGTCCAATCTGTTAGTTTTGTTAGGTAGCGTATTCTATTTTTGAATTTACGGAGAGTGTGTAGTGACGCTTCAATCCAGCGGAAGCACTCCAGACATCCCTAGTTCGTCTTCTTTGCATTCTCCTCCTTCTTGTACGCTTCCGGCCGGATGTGTGTGTACTCGTTGGAGACAGGGCAGAGAGGGCTGGGCTGGCTGGTTTCGCAGGGGTGGACTCCTTAGGGGCTGTCTTGGGTTATTCAGTTGTTTGTTCCAGGTCACTCTTGCTTGTCTGTTCTGATTCTTCCGCTTTGCCATCCTCCGTTTTCTTTTCAGTGTCTTGTGAGTATTGTTGCTTCGGGTCGGTTGCTTCCTTTGCTAGTTGGGCAGTCTTGTCCGGTGTGCCAATAGAAGGTGCAGGTGTTGGCGGTATCTCATCCTTGCTGGAGTCACCGGCAGCATGTTCGGATGGAGTTTGATTGTTGGATTGGTTCGTCTTGTTCACAGGCTCCAGTGATTGCGTTGATGAGCTGCTGTTGCTGCTGCTGCTGTTGCTGCTGTCGCCGGTGGCTGTCAGAGATGGGTTGGGGCAAGGGGGTGCGTCACGGATAGCACTGCTCACTACAGACGAGGCAGGCGTTGTAGTGGGTCCTTCGGGAGTGGGGTTGTAGTGTTGATATCTAGGATATTATTGTTTGCTGCAGTACCTTGTTGCGTTGTTGCTATTGTTGCTGGTCCTCGAGCGAGTTTCAGAAGTTCTTCGATTGCTGGTAGATTCGATAGAAGTGTCAGCAGTGTTTGCTTGTTATCTCCAAATTGGAGTGTTGGCAGTTGGTTCGCTTGAGTGACTTTTGCAGGGGTCTGGGTTGTCGACGATGACGACGATGATGATGACGACGAGGATGCTGAGCTCGTTGCGTTTGGGGGTCAAGGAAGCTGCATTGACTTGACGTCGGGCTACAGTTCGGGGCATTGGTAAGTTACAGAATTCAATAGGATTGGGCAGTGACCTCGCTTGGATTTTGGCTTGCTTTCGTGAGAGGCGGAGATGTTCGGGTCGAGGGTCATGGCCTGGAGCAAGGAACAGTTGTGCATCATCTGCTCTAATATCAGGTTCATCGTCATTGGCACACATCTTGAACGCATAATGCCACCGCCTCCTCACGGCGTAGGAAGCCAAGGAACATAATAATAATCATAGTTACATCTCTCAAATCACACCAGCTGGCAGGATCCATCACTGTAATAAAGCGAAGCAACATGGAAGTCAGGAAAGGAATTTTGCCTACTGGTGGCCGAGCCAACCTAAGCACATACTTCCTAACCTCATGCACCAGCTTGGTGTGAATTGGGTTGGTAACAGAATCAGTCATCGCATATTGACTAGAGATGGCAGACAGCTTGTACTTAATGGTGTTCTGAGCATAACGCATGTGCGAGAGTAGGTAGATGCAGTATGCCGCAGCCTGTTCAGGTCTCGCGGGGAACGCAGGTAGGCCCATAGTCGCACTCCACTTTTCCCAATCACGTATTGCATATGCGTATCCCCTCGCTGTGTTACGCGGCTTCGCCGCTTGTACAAAGGCTCGACAAAAGAATTCAAGTCTTTCCAACAATTTCTCTTCACCGCCACGGTTGTCCACCATGTCTCCTTACACCCTCGCCCTTCTGCGATATACCTACACACGTCATAACATCCTTGTAATAAGGTGATTAATATTACTTATCAACAGCCACAAATAAACATCAAAATATATCGCAAACCATCCCTTGCTACCTAGCCCATGTCTGAAGTCGAATAGAGCAGCTGTCATAGACCACGTAGGACGCTTCACGTACATAGGATGTCTACTCCAGGTAGGTTGCAAGGTGTACTCAGCTGGTGGTAGATCAATCACTTTCCTTCCATAGTCCACCACATACACCCACCACGTGCGCGCCGGCCACACAGGTAGAACTAACACAGCCGCCGCACGCGCATTAATTAAATATTCACTCGCACTTGCAATCCTGTTGAAGTCAGGGACATACACCAGTCCACCATCTCTTATATAGTCAGGTGCGTTAGCCATCACCATCTCGTACACACCCCTTCTCATGTAGATATCTTTCATAGACAGCGCCTTCGACGCGGCGTCAGCTTCACTGTTCAGGTCCCTTGGGATCCAGTTCCAGACTGCCTTGATATCATACACATTCAAAATAGTCCATATCTGCTTGATAATGTCATTCTGAACCGGAATAGGTCCGCCGCCGTTGATTAAGTTCCTCACGGCAGGCCATGAGTCTAAGTCAAATCTCACACACTTATGTCCCAACTTCTCACCAAACTCACTTAGCAATGAAATGACAGCATGCAGCTCCCGTAACGTTGATGATGTGCCCACTAGGTGGCCCGGTAGCGGGATTGTAAGTTTGTCACCCCCATACACGACACCGGTGGCTAGCTCACCTGTGTCTACCCGCACAAACATATCTTCCGCATAGTTAACTATCGGTCGCTTACATCTCGACTGATCACCCAACCACTCCGCCCAGAATTCAACCTCAGCTTTCGCGCCCTCATCAATTATTACATACTCAGCAGCACGCACCCGCGCTGTATTCATACAGCCATATAAAGAGCGGGTCCAAGCCTGTGCCGCTCCAATGCGATCGATAGCGAGACTATTCTACCCACACCTCTCTCTCTAGCTCCTCTAGCTTAATAAGCCTCCTTCCTTCAGCCTAGCATTGAACTCTGCCCACATATTATGCATGAGTGCCCGCTTGTGGTCAGGCACCTCATATGTCATCCCCTTAGTGTTAATCATAACACCCAAACATTTCACAACAAACTCACCCTCACATCTGCACTTCTCATTTAATCCCCACCCAAGAATAGTCAGAAAAAGTCTCACACAACTCGCCAGTTCATTCATCACTTTACCTGGCGCACTCCACAGAAAGTCGTCAAGGTACTAGGCTAGCACCAGTACGCCCAAAAATCTCAGAAACGTAACCATAGGTCGGGTGGTTTTGTGAAACCAAAAGGGAGCATTCCTAAGTCCGAATGTCATAACATTCGAGCTGTAGTATTTCCCTTTATGGAAAAAGCCCATGAATTTTCTCGCACTCTCTGACATCCTCAGGGAATAATATGCAGATGCTAAATCTGTTACAATCATTGAAAAATCCTCTCTTACTACCTTGTCTGAATCTCTCTTCAGTGTCTCCAATCTGAACTGGTTGATCGCATTGAGCTTGCCTAGATATCTCTTATCGTGACATACCCTTGCCTTTTTCACGCCGAGCGGGTCTATCTCCACCTGCATCGGTTCGACCAACCATAGCCTTTCGGGCTCTTCTTCCTCAAAGTTACCTAATGCTACATTTCTGCGCACAAACTCATCAACCAGTTGCTCATTCACAAAGTATGTTGGATGATTACGAAAAACTTCCGTTCAGGAATGTGTTGTCCTTCAAACCTAAAATCAAGCCCATACGCAATCCAGGAAATGACAACACTTGAAGTCCCCATTGACTTCCAATAGCCAAGCTGTCTCCTTAGCCTATCAGGCCCGACCGATGTGTCTGCCCATGGGTTTCCTTTGTTGAGCTCGCTTCCTAACTTTATCATAGCCTCAAGCGCCTGCCGCAGTGTCATGTCCCGATACAGATCAAGGCTTACCTGCGGTTGTCTGATCAGATTCTCAACGAACTCGATTCTGTCCTTAGCTTCTACTGTAGTTGGTAGGCCTGGGCAAGACGAATAAGTGTGAAACTTTTGTTTGCAAAAACTGCACACCATGCCTTGCAGTTGATCATACCACACGCAACGTTTCGGGAACTGACCAAGTGACTGCCTTATCCTCTCCACCGGTTCATTAATACTGCCGTATTTCAGGCATATCAGCCCCTCAGTCCGGATAATATACTTCAAGAGTCTACATTGCCAATCAAGTGTCCTATATATATAAAAATTAAATTTTAATAATCTAACCCGGACTGTCAGCAGAAATAATATTAATGTATAAAATAATTCCAAGTTTGAACAGAAAACTGATTTAATAAACTTAATACCAAGCAACCTATAGGTCGACCAGTCTCGACCATACATCAATCCAATCGGCTCCTACGTTACTGAACCGATACCGAGCCAAATAATATTATCACGGCTTTACCAGACAAGTAGCCACCATGCACGTCAGTAATGTTCCTTTACCTGCGAGCGGGCATGTTGTCCCACGGGCGCGACGGGGTCGCGCGGGCTCCACCAACATTGCGGGGGTCACGCATCTCGTCACGGTCACGCTTGGGAAGCGGGCATTTCGGGGACAAATGACCATATTCCCCACAGTTGTAGCATCTGAACGATGATAGATCCTTCGCAGCCGATGCTCCTCCCAGCTTCTTCCTCTTGAGTAGTGGGCCCGCAGGCGTAAAGTACTCCTCCACGTCGTCCCAGACTGCGGAGTCGACCTTCTTGGCGTGTGCCTTAGCGATCTTGAGTGCATCCTCCACACCGTAGCCAGCGGAGCGAGTCTTGAAATACTTGACCACTGCCGCAATCAGCACACCAAGGTCGTCAAACTTGGACTCACCACCATTGTGAGTAGTAAGTAGCGCCAGTATCATCGAACAAGCAGCCTTTTCCTCAACTGCTTCCAGCATCATGGGTAGGCTTGAGTCGGTAGACAGCTCTGATCTCTTCTGGCTCTTCGCCATGTCCAGTACAGCCGCAAGTATCTGCTCCATCCTGCCGGGTAAGGCCAGCCAGCACCATCCACCTTCTGCATGCTCTGCTCCTCGTGGCGGGTGCAGTAGTCTTGACCAGGGCTTGTCTCACTAAGACAGCCTAACACACGTACAACACATGTAAATCATTAGTAATCACCTTGCCACACAGGCTATCTGTTACCCTTATAATCACAAACTGTACGACTCGCCCCTCCCCCAGCCATGAAAGTTTGCATTGGTGCACTCATTTGAGATGCATCAATCATCACGGGCGCGTGTACGATGCTCCCGCCCGCTGCGCCCAAACCAGTGGGGACGATGTGCCCAGCCGCAGCGGGGGCGGCGACTCCATGATGACCCGAAGCGACCAACCCTGCTCCCACAACTGCCGGAGCTGACACACCTGCAACGACCATTCCTCCAGCAGCTGGCGAGCCGACTGACTGCACAAGCAACGCCGGTCCAGACGAGTGCAGGGAGGCGGAGGTATCTCCATCTGTTGTCGAAGTCGAAGTGGACGGTACCGAGGTGCTCGGTACCCCAACCACGAATGACGGTGGGGGACAGGGTGCTCTTGGGGAAGATGATGAGTTTCCAACCGCCGCACTGGCTGCCGCCATGATGGTCGATAACGCACGGGATGAAGCAGCCGATGTTGCCGTCCTACGCTTTCCTGCTCTTGCTTCTCCAGGGACATCACTTGACATTAGTGGTAGCAAAGAACGGGGATAAAAAGTTCCAAAAACAAGAATCTCTCTTTTTGTGTTCGAGGAACTTGCGAAAGTGACGAGAACACTAGGTACATAAAGTCACATATTTTATTACTTGCGCGACACATGTCGCAACTTTTTCTAGTTGTTCTTGTAGCATCCTTTAGTTCTGATACCTTCAAATGGCTAGAAATGAGCTAATTCCAGAAATTTGTAATTTGATTTTAGGCCTGATGTGCCAAATTGACCAAAACTTATCATATAAATGGCAATCATTCATAGTCAGTCCTACCATATCAAACATGTTTGTAGAAACTGCTTCAAATGCCGAAATTCAGGCATTTACAATGTTCCTGCTTTTTCTCGTCTGAGGTCGCAAAATAGGTGTTACACTCTGTTCACATAAACACTATTTTGCTACCCTCTTCCTATGCTTGCATTCCCCTCCTTAGGGAACAACCTGGTTTGGGGTTTTTATTTGCTACTCTACCACTACCACTGCTTAGATTCTGCCTATTTCTATTCTATCTAGACTCGAAATAAATTCACAACGGATACACCCAATAACTAGAATAACCATGTTTCATACTTAATAATACACATCGAACCATACGCAAATGTCACCACACATATATACAGAGTACAACGGGTATTCCTGGTGCGTCTTCCAGTTGTGTCACACTCAACGAGATAAACAGAATAAGACGATAAAACATATTCAGGTAGGTCCGACGTTCGATCACATGATACAACACGATCTGCCCTACTCCTAACACAACCCACCAAGGCGAGAAGTCATACAACGCAAGGGAGCAACCCATACATAGATTGTATCAAGTATAAACACGTACAGCATACAACATACATCCCTCACAACACTCCGGATGAGACTGCAAAACTCACCAACGCATGCACACGTTAGTTAAGCAACACAGAATGAGTGTCATATAGCCCAGCTCCTACCTAAACGAATAACCAACACGCTGTCAACCTCATTCAAAATTATATCATCACATAATGCAAACGACATGACGTAACCACAGTACAATCAGCCCATGATGACCATCACAATCTAAGTATGCACAACAACCACCAGACACTCAGTCAAGACATAACACTCCCGCAACATCTCAATGAACAACCACACATTACCCACACTGAAAATGACTCAATATATGAAGTAGACGAATCAATACATCCACAGCACTACTTCGCGTTAAGTCATCGATCAATACGCATAACGTGTGCAACACAGAGTAACACACACTCGCAAGGAACGCATAAGGGAATTGTACTAACTTCCTTCACAACACATCCAAATCCACATAATTCAACCCACAGTAGCACCCGACACTAACAACATCCGCTCAGCTTATAAAGGCACTTCCCATACAGATACGATCGTCACCTTCCCAAACCCACTCCCACTCAACACAATAAAACCACCCGTACACAACTATATGACTTCAAACTCACACGCTGCTAGTGATCATTCATAATACAGACACTTCAATCCCTGTCATAACACATTAAGCTTCCACAATACACACTCTCATAGGTAACATCTCGGCCACGTGTCAATGGTGGAAGCTTAGAGTTGAGACTGCGTCCACACAGACAGGTATAGCACTGCTTTATCTGACCCCCCTATGTAACCTGTCTATGTGCAGGGCCCTTCAAAGAGTTCAGACACACAAAATTGAGTATGAATTATTGAACCACCTTTCCTGATGCGTAGCCAGGTATTAGTAAAGTAATACAAATAATAGCGGCGAAAATAATTTGTAATTAATCATAGTTAAAATAATGACAAAAATCATCACACCAAAGCAGTAACGTCACGAAATCATATTAATCATTGCTTCAAACATTCACAAATTATCCAAATTAAGAATCGAAACCACCCCCCAGGGTCAGAAAGTCATACCCATCATAAAATCTGTACCTTGTTCCAAAAATTTTCACTAACTCCTCTATCCTTATTTTCGACGCAGCGCCAGTCGTCATGCAACACAATTCTTATAGATACTCCAACCCGCACCCTTCTCCTTTCTTTTCTCAAAATACATGAATCAGCACATTCTCCCAATAAAAAATTTATCCCGCGCAGCAACTTGCAAGAAATTACTGTATTATTAGATCCCATATCTATGTCTCATTTCCTCCCCACAGATCCGCCCGTCCCGTATCACACTTACAAGTAATCAAGTTACACTACAAAACTTTATTGCTTAACTAAAGGGTGGGTGGGTGGGGATAAAAAGTTCCAAAAACAAGAATCTCTCTTTTTGTGTTAGAGGAACTTGCGAAAGTGACGAGAACACTAGGTACATAAAGTCACATATTTTATTACTTGCGCGACACATGTCGCAACTTTTTCTAGTTGTTCTTGTAGCATCCTTTAGTTCTGATACCTTCAAATGGCTAGAAATGAGCTAATTCCAGAAATTCGTAATTTGATTTTAGGCCTGATGGGCCAAATTGGACCAAAACTTGTAATGTAAATGGCAATCATTCATAGTCAGTCTTACCATATCAAACATGTTTGTAGAAACGGCTTCAAATGCCGAAATTCAGGCATTTACAATGTTCCGGCTTTTTCTCGTCTGAGGTCGCAAAATAGGTGTTGTGTTACAACTAAACATTCGACAATCTTGGGGGTATCCCTTTTTCCGAAATTTTCCATGAAGTATATGGACTTTTTTGAAAACGTGTGGAAATGAAAGGAAATCAATTCACTGATTGCAGAACATATAAAAATAATATTAAAACGTGTTTTTATTAATTGTAATACACTTTAACTTCATCTTCAGAGGTGGGCAGGAACCGGTCCGACACGGTAATCTTTCTCCTTTTTCATAGTCCCGGCTACTATGAATCTATGATGATAACAATGCCCAACATGCAGAATTTGCTTTTAAGTTTGTTTATCTTTGTTTACATTAAGCATTTTACTTTATTATGATAATAAACATTGCTTTTACCTACAATAAATTCCCCCCGGGGGGGGGGAGGGGGGAGGGGGGAACGGGGGAGGAAGAGAAGTGCGATGTCGCCACGCAAAATACATAGATTCTACAACAAAATTTCTTTAATTACTAAAAAAAATAATAAATCTAACTCCGTAATATCATACTAACTAAATTAGAAGTTTGTTTAACTCTTGCACGCGACAAACGTTCTTAATCACGCTTTCGACCATAACAAACCTGCCAGTGCAAAAAATTACGATTAATACTACACTACTACAAAGAAAAAAAACACAAAAATTCAAACATCTTTCAGATGAAGGAGAAAAGTGAAAGCTATGCAAACTACCTGGTGCGTGCATTTGAAGTTAGCGCCGAGTCAGCGCAAGCGATGCTAAAACAAACTCCCGTGCGTTAGGTGAGCTGGGAGCGGTGAGACCGGTGCCGCGTTGGGGGGTGGAAGGTGAGTTACCAGCAGACAGAGCGCCAGCTGCCATCCGCGCGATGAGATCCTCCAGCAAGCTTTCTCTCTCGCTCTTACTATTTTTGTTGTTGTTGTTGTTGTTGCTGTTGTTGTTGCTGATGTTGTTGTTGTTGTTATCATTATCATCATAGTTTTTCTTGTTCTTGTTATTCTTCTTCATCTTCTTCTTCACTCTCTCGTTCTCTTCTTCTGAGCTTTCCTCCTCCTCCTCCTCCTCCTCCTCCTTCTCCTTCTTCGAATTCTTCCTCTTTCTTCTCTCCTCTTCCCGTTGTCGCTTCTCTTGCGCCTCTTTTTCCTTCCGATCTTGCGCTTCTTTTTTCTTCCTTTCCTCCTCTCTCAACTTTCTTTCTTCTGCTAGCATTTCCTTCATGGATGCGGCTTGTTCTGACATTGCCTTGTTCACAAGATCCTGAACGACTTCTTTCGACACGCCGGCGGACGAACTACCCTGAATACAATACCGGTCGCCGTTGTTTTGAAAGAAGTCGTTCATTTCTTGCGAACAAGGCAGTGGCAGAACAAACCAACAGCAACGACAACAACAACAACAAAGAATAATAATAATAATAATAATAATAATAATAATAATAATAATAATAATAATAATAATAATAATAATAGTATATCTCCTGCCAATTGCTGAGACAAAAGGCCATGTGCATCCAGTCCTCCATTCCATAAGGAAAGTCTCCACACCAATCGGTGGAATAAAGGAAGTGACGGCATAGAACATCACTCTAGGAGCTTTATACCAATCAGCCCATGGAAAGGGATCGATGGCCTATGTACTCCCTAAATAATAATAATAATAATAATAATAATAATAATAATAATAATAATAATAATAATAATAATAATAATAATAATAATAATAAAGTTTGAAAAAAAAAATGTCAGCGCTTCCCGTTAGAGAGATTATACTCGGAAAAAAAAAGACAGGGAAAGGCTCACTGATAGAATGCCACACACACTAGCTAGCCATACTAAAGCTAGTAGCTATACTCCCCTCTCTAAACTATATGCTGCGGCGCCCAAAGAGACCTTTTGACCCCCCCCCCCCCGGGGGCCCCCCCCCTCACAAAAGAAAAGAAAAAGAAGAAGAAGGAGTAGGAAAGATTATACCTCCAACGACATGTCCACTTCATCAGCGTCGACCGCGGGCTTTTTGGACTTCGGCTTGCCTAGTCACGTCAGAAATTAGAAACACTGAAAAAAAAGCACACAAAAAAAGATGAAATTTGCTAGTACCTGGCTTTTTCTTGCTGGACCCCTTAGGCATAGGAGGCTCAGGGGTCTCTTCTTCTTCAGGGACGTCTGGAACGTCTGGAACATCGTCGACGTCGATGGATTCTGCACAAAGAACCAAACAATATTACATACATCCTTCATTTTTCATTACATACAATGTTGCTACCGAATCTCAGTTTTTTTGGCCTGCCCGAAGAGCGAGGCTCAGTCGGGCCCTTTTTTTGATTCTTCTTCTAACGTTTCAGGCGAGCATGCAGTAAATATGCAAAATAAAGAAAAGGAAGATGCCAAAAAAAACAAAAACAAAAACAAAAACAAAAAAAAAAACAAAAAAAAAAAAAAGATGGAGCTGGTGGAGAAAAAGAATAATAACATGTATATGAAGAAGAAAAAGAAAAATGGAAGAAGAAGAGGAAGAAGAGGAAGAAGAAGAAGAAGAAGAAGAAATGACCTTGTTTGCTTCGTACAGAAGCAAAAGCTCCCGCTTCCGCCAGTTGCAAATCATAGGCGGGTTCGTGGGGTTACCGACGTAGAGGAGCCACGCGGGCTTCACCTGCTTCTCGAAGTCCATCGGCGACGGATCAAGCATGCAAGAGTGTTTAAGGTTAAAACCAAAAAAACCCATGAGCTGATATTGGATTTCGTCAGCCTTGCCATCGCCGTCAGTGTCGACCTCGCGCGCAGCAAAAATGAAGCGCTTCGATCCTGCAACATCCAAGTATAAAAAATATGTGCAGCTTGTGAATTTTGAAAAACATACAGTACCTCGATTGACTTGCGCAGGAGTCTTCTTGCGCCAACCAATGGGAAAGACAATGAAGAGCCTGCAAATAAAAAATAAACAATCAGTTTATAAAAATCTTTCATACTTATAGGGAAAAAGACCCGGGAGCACAAGGTGAAGTTTCACCCTCACATGTCTCCACTTGCGTGGACGCCTTCAGTTCGAAATTGTTGTACTTTGTAAGTGCAACGTCGAGCGCGAGCGCCCCCTCCCGATGTTTGTTGTCCTCGGATGTGAACTTAAAGAGCAAGCTAATTAAAGCAGCAGCAAAAGAGGAATAATAATAATAATAATAAAAAGAGAGTTTAAATTAAAAAAAAAATGGCAGCGCTTCCCGTTAGAAGAAATATACTCGAAAAAAAAAACAGGGAAAGGCTCACTGATAACTGATAGAAGGCCACACACACTAGCTAACTATACTAAAGCTAAGTATCTATACTCCCCTCTCTAAACTATGCTATCGAATAATAATAATAACAATATAATAATAATAATAATAATAATAATAATAATAATAATAATAATAATAATATGTATCGTCTGCCAATTGCTGAGCCAAAAGGCCATGTGCATCCAGTCCTCCATTCCATAAAGAAAGTCTCCACACCAAACGGTGGAATAAAGGAAGTGACGGCATAGAACATTAATCTAGGAGCTTTATACCAATCAGCCCATGGAAAGGGACCGATGGCCTATGTACTCCCTAAATAATAATAATAATACTATATCTGAGGCGTACTGATGCAGCTAATGGCATATCCTCAACGGACATAAGCCTCCAATACCCTTTTTCGAGGTCCTCCACCCCCCCGTGTCAGTCTCTCGCCTGATGATCGGGGCCACCGATGGAGCTCCTGAGGGCAAGACTGCACTAAGCCGAGGTTATTCCGCAGTCCCAGCAACCTCTTGCAAGACGTCACCGAATGTGCAAGTGCATACACCAAGCGCGGTTGCTAGAGCTGCCTCGAAACCCCACCCATAACAATCTGGTGTCTGCTGGGTCCTGGGCTATCAACCAGCATATGCGGAGTTTAAGATCTTTTACGCGCGCAACAACCCTCCTCCCCAGCATCTACCACCAAAGGGTTATGAGTTGGCGTCACAGTTTAACGCCTTGAGGCCATTGGGCTGAATAATAATAATAATAATAATAATAATAATAATAATAATAATAATAATAATAATAATAATAATAATAATAATAATAATAATAATAATAATAATAATAATAATAATAATAATAATAATAATAATAATAATAATACTATATCTGAGGCGTACTGATGCAGCTAATGGCATATCCTCAACGGACATAAGCCTCCAATACCCTTTTTCGAGGTCCTCCACCCCCCCGTGTCAGTCTCTCGCCTGATGATCGGGGCCACCGATGGAGCTCCTGAGGGCAAGACTGCACTAAGCCGAGGTTATTCCGCAGTCCCAGCAACCTCTTGCAAGACGTCACCGAATGTGCAAGTGCATACACCAAGCGCGGTTGCTAGAGCTGCCTCAAAACCCCACCCATAACAATCTGGTGTCTGCTGGGTCCTGGGCTATCAACCAGCATATGCGGAGTTTAAGATCTTTTACGCGCGCAACAACCCTCCTCCCCAGCATCTACCACCAAAGGGTTATGAGTTGGCGTCACAGTTTAACGCCTTGAGGCCATTGGGCTGAATAATAATAATAATAATAATAATAATAATAATAATAATAATAATAATAATAATAATAATAATAATAATAATAATAATAATAATAATAATAATAATAATAATAATAATAATAATAATAATACTATATCTGAGGCGTACTGATGCAGCTAATGGCATATCCTCAACGGACATAAGCCTCCAATACCCTTTTTCGAGGTCCTCCACCCCCCCGTGTCAGTCTCTCGCCTGATGATCGGGGCCACCGATGGAGCTCCTGAGGGCAAGACTGCACTAAGCCGAGGTTATTCCGCAGTCCCAGCAACCTCTTGCAAGACGTCACCGAATGTGCAAGTGCATACACCAAGCGCGGTTGCTAGAGCTGCCTCAAAACCCCACCCATAACAATCTGGTGTCTGCTGGGTCCTGGGCTATCAACCAGCATATGCGGAGTTTAAGATCTTTTACGCGCGCAACGACCCTCCTCCCCAGCATCTACCACCAAAGGGTTATGAGTTAGCGTCGCAGTTTAACGCCTTGAGGCCATTGGGCTGAATAATAATAATAATAATAATAATAATAATAATAATAATAAATAATAAAAGAGGAACAGAAGAAAAAGCTAATAATAATAATAATAATAATAATAATAATAATAATA